>NW_010588047.1:0-18656 GCF_000705375.1 Tinamus guttatus
GAACTTGAACTAGATATTTTGTAAAGTGTAGTGTTACCTGGGGTATCAAAGAACAAGGAAAGAGGAATTTTAGGCTGTTCAGTGAACTTGAGCAGTAAGCCACGATGCTCCTTTCCCTGGTGCCTGGGCTTCAACTGCTTTGATTGCGCTGTTGCTTCAGGTCTTTGGTGGATGCTTGGAGGCATGTGGAGAGGATGCTACAGGCACCAAAGGAACACTGAGTTTGGGGACAGTAGGACAGGGAGGAGTTTAGCACTTTGTTCCAGGCTCTCTGGTGTGTGGCTTTCGCATCAGCCTCATCAGTTTTCCAGGCCCCTCTGTCCCCAGAGGTTGCATGCAGAGCTAGAGCAGAAGGCCTTGCGGTCCAGTGCTGGCCTCCACATCAGTCTCTTCAAATCACACTGTATTTTGAATTGTCCCTTACCAGGAAATCTCTAAGTATTTTATATTTGAATAAAGAGGAACAGGAGCTTGAGGCTGAGCCAGAGGTTTCTGATGTGACATAAGACACTGACATACTTTGAGACAGAGAGCATTGAACGTTCCTGGCTTTAGGTTTGATTTCTGCCATCAAAGAGTCTTTCAGAATCATAAGGAAAAATGAGCATTGATTACCTGGAGTGAGGGCCTCGAGGCCATGAGAACTGCTGTTTGCACACTGCAGGTGGAAGTGAACACAGCCATAGAGCACTGCTGCCATTTCACCTGTCACCCTTGCGTTGGGCCTCAGCTGTAAGAGCGGTCCCTCCTCATGTTCTCCATGGCCAGGATGGGCCCCTATCCCTGAGCTGGGAAGCAGGGGGGGCCCTGCTGCCCCCATGGGGAATGCGGCACCCGGCGGGAGGCAGCCAGCGTGCCCAGCCGTTGCATCCCAACCTGCCTGCGGGACTTCTCCTTGAGCTCCTCCTTGAGCCATCAGCTTCTCCCTGGGAGCAAGGGGAGGGAAATGCTGATCCCTTTTGAAGGCAGGAAAGCCTCTGAGTCACGGTTTGCGGAGCCCATTCCTAACGCTGCCTGGAGCTGATGCAGAGCACTGGCCAATCCTTCAGTCACAGGCTGCGTCAAACCCACAAGAGCGTTACATGCTGACCCTGTCGGTGGTGGCAAAGACTGAGTCTTCGTGCAGGACCTGTGACGTGTTTGAAGGAAGCAGGACCTACCATCACAAGCTGTGCAATTCTTCCTTCTGGTTACCGATTGCTAGTGGTTAACAAGCGTTCGAGTGCTCATTAATGCATCAAGTAACCAGTGATCAATGCGGTCTCTTCCTTTGCAGATTGTGCTGGCTGTGGAAGAGATATAAAAAATGGCCAAGCGTTGCTGGCTCTGGATCGGCAGTGGCACCTGGGATGCTTCAAGTGCAAGGCCTGTGGGAAGGTGCTTACAGGGGAGTACATCAGCAAGTAAGTATCCTCTGCGTCTCCTTGGCAGTCTGGGCCTGGAGCACGTGGGGGTCCTTCTGCCTTGGTGCCTGAGAAGTTCTCCAGACCAACTGCAGTGTTTCCGCTTGGGTGTTCCTCATTCACACCAAAAAAAAAAAAAAACCAAAACAAGTCCCTAGTCTTAGAGTTCAAAGAGACTGCTTTTGCTCCTCACAACCTGCCAAAAATTTCTTTAGAGAAGTGAGCAGATTTTACAGTGTGCCTGTTGTAAAGACCCTGATTTCCACTCATCCCCATGGCCATAGTTCCTCTGTTTTCACTGGAATTACATCGTCTATCACTATAGAGAGTCAGTTCTAATGAACAAATTTATTCCAGTGTTTTGTGACGGATGCCTTTTCTTGATGACATTTTAAGGAATAATTCTAGAAAGCACTGTAGCGAATATGATTCTGTTTCTTTCCTCTGCACAAAAGTTCCCTGGAGTTCTCTCCCATTTGTCCCTTGCTTTTGGAAGGATTTCCAGACAGAAGGCAAGGGAAGAGCATAAGTTGTGCTGTAACATGTTTGTTAAAAGGTGGTTTATATTTTGTGAATTTTCTTTTTCAGAGATGGTGCTCCTTATTGTGAAAAGGACTACCAGGTTCTTTTTGGAGTCAAGTGTGAAGCATGTCACCAGTTCATCACTGGGAAGGTCCTAGAGGTAGGTATTTTGTAAATCAGAGCCTGAGAATTGGACCGTGTCCCATTATGTGCTCATGCAACTGCAGAGAATACAGAAGTTCTCACAGGAGAGTTTTACTGTTGTTTTTAGAATAAAATTGCTATTTTTCAGAAATATATATAGTGAGAGCCAAAAGTCTGTGGTAGGAGATTAATTGCATTAGTTGCTATAGATTTATGGTTGCTATTACTTTTCCTTTTAATATTGATCTACAAAGTCTATTACATTTCTGACTCTGCTAGATTTGATACATTTGTAGAAGCAATTTAAGTGTCAGAAACACCTCTGGAACCATGAATATTCTTAGATGTATAGCCATGAAGAGCAGTTAGTAATATTAGATTTCTCAGATGAGGCCAGATGATAAAAATGTTGCTGAGGTGACAGGGAGAAATGTGCTTGAGAGGGAAGTAATATATTCGGAAATGAGATTGCACAAACAGAAAATGTCTGAACTGTCTGTTCTGTTGTTTCTTAGTTTGGATCCTCATCCTTCTTATCGAGTCTGGACAAATCCTTTTATAGTTGTGCATCTTTTGTTGTCAGTGCTGATTTCCATCTCCCATGGCTGTGACTGGTTCACCTTTGTGCTGGGATACTTGGTCCTTTCTGTGATGCATCATCATAGAAATGTATAAAAGACAAAACTTCTGACAGAAATGGGGAAGCAGGGAGAACTTCAGTTGCAAATGTAGTTTTTGAAGAAATGGGATGTCCTGTTCTAGTGAGTAATAGAAAATAGACCTTACAGGGTTACAGAGGAAAAAATCACCTGCAATGCATGAGTGAGGGTGCACTACAGATTCTCTTCTCTGAGCACCATTGCCTACAAACATAAAATTGTGTAAATGTTTTATATTTAATGTCAAATGGTAACAGCTTGTGTGTTTTAGCTCTGGAGGCTTCTCTTGTTCAGTATGCAGGATGTTAGCCAAGATGGTAGTCACCAAATAAGTGGCTGAAAACACATTTAGACACCCAGAGCACTTGTCACTGCTCCTACTGAAAGGAAGAACAGTTTCTTAATTAGCCAGGCTTAGTCTGCCTCTTTTGCGGTGTATTTCTAATTCTTTTAGTGACCCACATACATAATTAGTGATAAAAGTCTGGATTTCCCCTAAAATAGTAAGATTGTGTGTGCCTGGCTTTTATCTAGTGGTCTGCTCCATCTCCTTATCTGCTTCCCTCTAGTGATGAGTTCAGCACCATGTCCTGGTGAAACCACAGTTGGGAAGGGAAGCACTATTGGAGAGAGTTAATTGGATTTTTGAGATCAGGAAACATAAAATAATACTAAAAGGACTTCAGATGCTCTTCCTAATGCTACTGTATTATATTTAATGCACATGAGAGGTGCTAAAGCCTACAAGCAATGCAGTCTGCTCACAGGCATGGAGATGAAAGGGATTAAAAAAGAGGGTTACTGGAATCTATGGAGATCTGATAAGAAATGAGCTATTTCTATTTGGAGTGGAGCCTTTTGAGTAGTGGCTGTGAATGCATAAAGGCAGCACTCTGGTTAATTTGGAGCGCTCTTGAGCGGGGGCTCAGCCATCCATCATAACCTAAGCTCAAATTCAGGTTGTCGGGGTCTGTGTCCAAGACAGAACTCCAGTGCACAGTCATTCTGGCCTCTGAAGCTGGTTTCTTAGCCCATGTTTTTTTTCTCCTCTTACGGATATTTATTATTAAAAGAAAAGACAACATTTTGCTAAAATATAGACATGAAACAGCTGTATGACTTTTTGTAAGGGTCAAATTCAGAGAAAATAAGACAAAATTAGACAGAGGTTTTTCCATTTGGCCTTACCTCTACAGAATCACAATATATCAGTAAATTAAAAAGAGACTCTCTGAATGGTCTTATAAATATATGGAAATATTAATCATGTTAATTTTAGGCAAGACTGTAGAAGTTTTTTTTCTTGAATAGTATTTGTGGCTGTCATTGAATATCAGAGGCACAACCCATAATAACACAGTAGAGGGCAGCACTAGCTCTCAGTAAGCAACCAAGAGCTCTAAAGCCCGAAGGAATTGAGTTTCTCATATGCTGTATCTCTTTCCGGCTCTGTTTAAATGATATTTGAAGGCTGAAATACTTAGAGACCTTGACCTAAAAATTATTACGTACCATCACGGAGGCCACGGCGAGATCTCTCTAACTGAACCACAGTATATTTTAGCATCCCAGATAGGCACTGAATTCTTCAGATATTGTCTCCGAATGCGGATGCCGGAGAGTGTCTGTTGTTAGGCAGCACTTGGAAAAGATGCTTAAATGATAAAAACATTCAGTAATTATAGGACTTACAGAACCTTTTTGAAGGTTTTGGTTAAAGAACCTTTTACACTATCAGAAATGTACAGCTTAGGAGAGGTCAGTGCCTCTATATTAGAATAAAGTAACTAATAAATGGAAACCTAGGTTCATAAAATCATGTGTCAGCATGTCTGTCCCTTTGGAGCAGAAAAATGTAGTTTAAACGACGGGGTCAGAGCATGATGTGAACATCTTTTTAACAGCCTTTCAGGGAAGTCGCACACTTCAGTGCTGCTGACGTGTCCATTTAGATGGCTCTTGAGACCCTCACAGGAGAGTTGCTCTTTGCCCCCTTGGTTTTCTTAAGCAGAGTTTCTTTGGGAAAGCTGGGTATTTTTTGGCAATTCATATAATGTGAGTTGTCCCATGTCTCGCTGGCTGTCTTGGGAAAACAAACTGCATTCTTGGTGTGAAGCTGCACAGTTATAGGAGCAGTCTGAGCAGAGGTAATGTCATCACTGACCATAGAGGGTGGTAGTATTTATTTTTGCAGTAAGGAATTTTTTAAAGGAAATCTGAAATATTTTGAAATATTACAGTCTTGCACTTCCCATTTGTTTTTGTCTATTGGTATTGCTTGGTAAATGAAAAATCAGATCCTTGGTACTCTATATGGAGCAGCCAGTGATAAGATATCCAACACTGAACAAATTTGTTTGGGGCCTGAGAATTCTCATGTCTGAAGATACCTACATTCTGTGCCCCTAATAAGCACCTCCAGCAAGCTTTGCAGAAAGGCCAGTTTAAGTCAAGAAAGAAAAAGCTGAGAAACCCTGGAGTTCATCCATCCTTGAGGGGATGGAATTTCACCCACCATCCTGTAAAAGTGATGCTTTGGTCAGTTTTGAAGCACTTTGTTCTAACAAACAGCCTTATTTTACTGATATCTCTATACCACTGAAAACATTGCCTTTTTATTTTTTTTAAGATCTGATAACTTTCACTGGCCATAAATGTATGAAAGAGAAACACTACATGTATTTCAGTCAGTTTGGATATTTCTCATGTGCTATTTTGCACATAACTTTCTGTGACAACCGGTCCCAGATGATAGGTAAGCCTGCATGCCCCCATAATAAATGTGGTAAGTATCCAGTGGGAAAGGGATCTTGCAGCTTCCCTGCATGTTCAGGATACTTCAGGATACCGTTGTCAAGACAGCAGAGGTCAGTGTTCTTGCCTGGATTTTGCTAGCAAAAAGGAACCATTATTTATGAAAATTAGTCATTTCCTGTTAACTCCAATGAAAAACTTTTCTTATCAGACAGTGATGGTATGATAGGAATGTGAAGTGACACATAGAGTTTCCCCTAAGCTGTTGCTTTCATAGCTTGAAGATTTGCCTATTGAAAGATGCCCCGTTGATTCTAATCATGCAATTTCTTTGTAGCTATATGTAACTCTGCATATGTGAGTAAGATTACCCAGTGCATATATTTAGCTTTTTGAAAAGTGATGGCTTAAATTATGTTTGTCTAAAATGCATATTATACAAAATCATAATTATCCAGGACTTGGTTTAGAATGTTTCAGTCAGCGAGACCGTTCCCAGGGACAGCGGCGCCCGGCGGCTCGTGCCTGTGTGCAGGCGTTTCCTGCCGGCGCTGCGGCATCTCCTCTGCCCAACGAATCAGGGGAGCTGGTGGGCAGCTCATGGGCTTCACGACAGGTCCGTAGGCCTCAGCCCAGGCCTGGTCAGCAGGTTTGTGCCCAAGGGAGCGTGTGTGAAAGAGACTCAACCCTCCCGTTGAGTCCCGAGGTTCGGAAAGGACCCCCTGGCTTTCTATACTCCTCCTCAGAGGAGCCTGGGTGCAGCTGGGTCCAGTGCTAGGCTGAGCCTTGGTGAATAGTTTGTATCTCAGGGTTTTGACATGCCAGACCACAGTCTGGTAAATAATTTAGAATATTCTTTATTAAAACAGGTAGGCAGAGGAAAATTACTCTCGTGTCAGTATGAGAATAAACTACTACACTGTGAAGAATCAAAAGGCCAAGTCCTGCAGCAGATGTGCACAAATCGCTCGGCCCAGAATGGAGAGGGCTCTCAACCTCAAGCAGTTGCCCCTGGCGGCCTCCTGCCCTGGGGGCAGAGCTCTCCACTGCAGGCTACTGCTTCCAAGGAGAACTTGGCTCAAACTCAGAAGCCCCATGGGCTTGGTTTTGCTGATAGGCTTTGCTGGGTATTTTTGGCATATAACAGGTGTCTAAACTCGATGTTCCCGTGTGCTTTTTGCAGTTAGGTAAGTGCGTGTCACGCTGTGTCGCGCTGACCAGCTGCCACGAGGATGGGTGGTCTCCAGGCCCCGCTGGTGCTGGCAGGGCCTGGCAGGCCCCGGGTGACGGCCCTGCTGAGGGGCAGCAAGGGGCAGGCGCAGCTCGGAGCACCCCGCACACCCTGCCCATGAGGGTGCTGCACAAAAGCTTTCAGCTTGGCAGAAACACCAGGGCACAGGCCCGTGAATCACGTGAACAAAAGAATACAGAAACTCTGTGAACGATGTGCAGGTCTTCATGGTTTGCACCCCAGTGACAGGCTGGCTTTTGGCTCTTGCTGATCTGACCATGATTTGGCCTGGGGATATAAGGATCAAGATGTATGTATCCACAAACGAATCCCCCCACCACCTGGCTTCTAAAATACTGCTTGCTTGATTGGCACTTAAAAAGCCCTCGTGTGCTCTACTCCAGTTCCTGTTTCCATGGGGGCCGGCTTCTCTCTGCTTGCTTCCTGTGCACTGTTGAAATTTGCCCACCACCTTGTAAGTTGGGGCCTGGTGCCAGTGTTAACAGATGGACCTGAAGAGAGGTGTGAGGAAACCAGACGGCTCCTTTGACTTCAGCCTGCAAGATCAAGTTCTGACTGTTCCTGTTAATATTATTTATTCTGAGCTTCCCCTCACTTGAAAGAGGAGTATAGTTAAGAGGTTATCTTCAATGAGGAGGAAGTTTAGCGCTTGAAGATACTCTTGTAGCGTGACGAATTTCCAGATGTCTCATTTGTGCTGCACCTAATTCAGGGCGACACCCATTCTGAGACATGTAGGCTTCACAAATCAGAAGTAAATACAAAAATAATAATAATAATGAAACGTTCAGATGGTTGCTAAAGAAACAAGGAAACAAACAGCACTAACAAGTTTGCTGTTTCTCATGCAAAGAATAAATGATGTGAAAGAATAATGCCTGCTTAAGATGTGTTGTCCAAGGGTGTGCTTCTGTCAAAACGTAACCGTGCAAGCAGCATTGCTCATGTGGATGGTGCTTTCTAGATTGAAGAAGCACGTATAAAATCTCCTTAAACACAGATTTATTTTAATTCCTTTCAGAAATGCTAAATGAATGGCTAACATTTATTCTCTTTATCCTGATGAATTTAGTATTTGCCAGGGCTATTTTCATCGTGGTTATTCAGGAAATATCACAGAGCATCTCACTTACTGGATGTTCATGATACAGGTTCTGCTAGCGATAGAGGTTGAAGTAGTTCAAAGCAAGAAACACTTTTATAAATGTAAAATTTGATCAATGCAAAGGAAAGAGATGATGCAGAGGATCCAGAAACATTAGGTTTTGGTTGTTATAAATAAAAACTCTGAAGTAGGTATTAGCCTTCTGTTTTTATGGCACCAGAGCTGGGGTGTCTTACAGGCCTAGGAGGAGACTTTGCTTTCAGCCAGCATCTCCCAATCAGCAGTTGTCATCACACAACATAAAAATGCAGGGGAAAAATGCTACACAATATAGCGATGAGAAGCAGCAGAGTTCAGTGTGTGCCTTGAGAACTCTGAGATTTGCTTTGTATTTAATTTTCCTGCTGTTACAGTAAAGGGAAAACATAGACAGGTGGCCTAACTGATAACGGCAGGAGTACACTGCTGTGATTTTGTGTATAAATATTGTTGCATATAAATATTATTGACCAATATTGTTGGTTTTTTTCTGATTAAGGTACCTCTTGTCATGGTACTTGTAGAGAGATCAGAGTCAGTTGCAGGGTCCTTCAAATGTTCCTGGGGTTTGTCTGAGGGCAGATCTTAGCCACAACATGCTGACAATATAGAGGGATATATGGAGCATTACGAGAAGTCGCCTTGTCCCTCTTCCTGCATTAACCTGAATTGGAGGAGAATGCAATCCCAGTGTAAGTAAATGTTTCTGGCAAAACTAGACCAACACCCAGGGGGCTGCATAAATTCTTCAGAAGCTGTGGAGTACCATTTAATGACTTCCAGAGAGCGAGTGCTGCTTTCCAGACTCGGCGAACACCTCTCCCCGAGGGAGATACGTTTGGAGTTGTGTCATCATCAAGTTATGGCATACGAGCACTGAGAAATAGTCCTGTCCCTGCCTGGGTCAATGTTCTTCCCCCTTCCTTTTTTTCCAAATGGGTTGGCCCGGTCGCTGCTGGCCCTGCTGCCTGACAGGGAGGGCCCCTGCATTTGTGTTTTGGTGGGTGGGTGCTGGAGAGCCAGGAGGAGCAGAGGAGGAATGAGGCGAAAGGCTCTGTGCAGCCACAGACACTTTCCTGCAAGAACTGGTTCGGTGAGAGTATAAACTGCCTGCACGTCCCTTCTGGTAACGTCGCTCGTCGGGAAGAGCCGGAGGGGAGCGGGGCTGAGCCCGAAGAATTCCTACCAGAAGGTAAAACTCCTCCGTGGATCCCCGTCTGAACGGGGACGGGGTCCCGCTTTCTTGTCAGGGAGAGGTTACGACTCTGTGTTAGGCTTAACAGCTTACGAGTGATGCCAGAATAAAATACTTGCAGTTTATTCCTGAGCCCCGAAAGGGTATTTAAAAGCCTGAGTGTAATTCTGTGTTCTAGATGATGAGAACGTTGCTAGCAACATGTGTAGGTCCCCATTTATTGTGAAGCTGCCAGGAAGAGGGGATAACGGGACAGAGCTGGGGCTGTTTTTGGTTGCTGTTGATCACTCTCGTTTGGGAAACAATGCGTTCCTGTGTCTGAAGGAATTCCTAGGATAGTGTGTTGGCCCTGATTGCTTTCTGATTGCTCCTAGAGATTTGTTGTGCAGCAGTAAAGTTTGAGTTAATTCGCAGTTTTCCTGCCCTGGAGCTCAGAAACGTGTTTTATAAGTTAAAGAGCACTGATTTTCTTGAAAGCGAGGAGTGTTTGCATAAAAAAAGGGAAATTAAAAGTTTAATTATAACTCGGGGTCTTGATTAAATGGTTCAGACCAGTTGTTTATGTAACAGAGAAGCATAGATTTTGTTTCAATTTGAAGTAATCTTTCGTGATGAAAAATATGCTGGAGTAATTCACAGGACACCACACATCCACGTGATCAGAACCCTAGAATAAAGGTGCTTTCCAAAAAATAACCAGAATTGTTTGATGCAAAAGAACTATTTCTAAGTGACTCCCCCTGCCTCGGCTCAAGAGATTGAGCTTGACAAGAAGAATCCCTCTAATTGGGAAAGGTCTCCTCAATGGAGATGACAAAAGCGGGAGCCGCGGTTGGCAGGGCCCTGCCCGCGGTGCAGTTGCCATGGCACCGTCATCACGAGGCATTAACTTCTCCGAGGGCTCTGGAGCCGCCTGCGCTCTGTTTGCACATCACTAGTACGGGGAGGAATGTTAAGAGGATAAAGGGGCTGATGAATAAGAGAAGCAGGCTGCAACAAGTAAATTGAAAAATAACCAATTAAAGTGTCATTATTGCCACAAAAGGGCTTGTGAAATCTTGCAGGTGCTTATAAAAATACAGCTTATCTGGATAAATTGCTTTGAGTATGGTGTTGCTAATTAGAAATGTTTCCTGTATCTCCTAGCACACCATCTTTAGCTTTTATCTTATTGTTTTAAATATTGTCTAGTGTGTTTCTTGCACTAAATGCTCCTGGAAAACTTTAGTTGGCTGGTTAACATCCTTTGGAATGGCATTTCAGTAGAAATGTTTGAACTGCAACATATTAGCATGTTAAGAAGTTATTGCCACCAATGGCATTTCAGTAGAAACATTTGTATTAGCATGTTAAGAAGTTATTGCCACTGCCAGCTGTCTGTGTGATGTGTAGCCTTTGCCTGTATGGCAGTAACACACGACAGCTCCCTCCAACAAGCCATGTTCCCATCTCAAGGGTGCAACGAAGCTGTATCCATGTTTTAGTGGAAGAAAAACTTATGTGGGCTACTTTAATTTTTGCTTTGCTTAATTGTATTAGGAATTCCATTGCGTGGTTGTCTTGCCGCTTGATATATGCTGTTTTAGGGAAAGCATCATACTGTGTTTCTTTTGCAGTTCCTGCATCAAAGTGCACTGGAAGCAAAACTTCTTCCAGTGTCACAGTCTTATGCCTGGTTGTGATGTATTGATGTGGAAATGTGAGCCACCTGTGACAGTGCTTGTTTCTCCTGAACTGACCTACCTGTCCCCAGTGAAGAGTAATTATTAGGAAAAAAATACAGCAAGAGATGGAGGAGAACTGTTGATACAACTCTGTGGTTCTCACACATTTGTAACTGGCTCCACCCGGGGTTTGTGTTTAATGTTTATCAGGATAATTATGGCAGGCAGCTTTCTTGACCAAAAGATATGTCTGGAATTTGACTGGAATTTGGACTTTCAAGTCCACTGACTTAACACCGAGGTCTCTTTCCTGAGCAGCTGCTGCAGAAATGAAGAAATATGATATACATTACTATTTTGTGATCATGTTTGAAAAGGCAACCTGGAGCATGCAGAGGGTAGCTTTCAGTTACATGCTTGTGCTAAATTAGAAGACCATGCAGGTCTAATAGTTCTTTGGACGAACATCTGGGATATATGACACTCATAATAAGACTTCCTAATTATAAGAGGGAAAAATAACACACAGCAGGAGGCACACTCGGTTTTCACTGGCGCTGCCGGTGCTCTGACATTGAAACAGTCTGAAGCTGGCCCGGATTTTTGGGGGCTGTTTGCAGAGGTCTCTGAAATGAGTATCGTAATTCATTTGTGTATGACCTAAAATGTTAAGAATTTGACTTTTACACGTAGGATTTGGAGAGATTTGTTATGCAACAGATGGATCTGTTGTTGCTTTGAATTCTGTGAAGTGCTCGTGTCTTGGCTGGGAAATGTCGTTTCCGAGCAGTGTCTGAGGCAGCCTTAGTTCAGCAGCGCCCTGAGCTACCCCTGCCGGGGTGTCACATGTGGGGACACTGTTGTCAACTGAAAGTCGAATGGCAGTAACTGATGTTACGTACCCCTCCCTGCTTCACCTCTATCATCTCCTTGATGTTCATCACCATAGTAATATATTGCATCATGGGTATTTTGTAGAAATAATTTTCCCATGGTACCTGCAAATCTTGATTTTGTACAGTGTCAAAGAAAAAAAAGTGGGGAATATCTGTATGTCTTGGTTCGGACAGAAATAGTTTCAAGTAAGGGGAGTAAGCCAGCTAAGATTCAGGAATATTGTACCAGCAGTGAGAAAACTGACAGACTGAAAAAAAAAAGAAAAAAAGAAAAAAAAAAAGAAAGGATTAACACAAAAAATAAGAGGCTGTGCTTTTAGCAGAATATATAATGGTGGTGTGATAGTTATTCCAAGTTATTCTGTTTGAGAGGGATGTTTCTCTGCATTAAGTATTCACTGAGTTAACTGATGTCCTTTGATATTTCTGTATTGAATTTAATGTAATATAAATACGTTGGCTAGAATTACAAACCAGGATTCCTGAGAAGTGGCTAGATGCAGTCAAATCCGGGCTTTTAATTATTTATCAGAGACTCTGGAGTTTAGCAATATGTTTGGGAAGAAGAACAGTCAAGGGGAACCTGTCCTTTCCTTAGGTTCTATTTTGCTGCTTACAATGACCTCCTGCAGGAAGAGATTGCCAAAGGCCTGCTGGGGAGCACTGGGGTGAATCAAGGACAAAACCTGATCTTTAAAACATTACAGGATCAGAATAGTTTGAATAACAGTCAATTTTGAGATTAGTTTGCTGCAAAAGCAGTTCATATTCACCAAAAGAGAAAGCATTCTCTGCTTGATTTACTGTTTACATGTTTTCCTATGTGCTCCAAGCAATTTATGATCTACCAGGTGTCCACTAGCATATACACAGTGCTGCTTTGTCTATACTTCGGATTTTTGTAGGCTACCTTTGCTTTATGATCTCTTTTTCTTTTATACTGACACATACCTCACAGGACCTCATACTTCGTTCCTTTCCCTGCCTGTTTTGCCCTTTTGCAACTTTTGTTTTGGGTTGTTACTGGGACATTCCCTCTGTGTCACGTGCAAGCAGCAGAAGAGAGGTGCCGCTTTGCCACGTAGCAGGCTGCAGGTTGCACGCTTCCTGAAACAGCTTTTGACAGAAAAGCAGAGCTTTATGTCAGATTGACAAGAAAATCCAACTTCAGTTACTGAGATTTGCTCAGGCCCTGCAGGGCTGGGAGTCAGAGGATTAGAGTTCCGTGCTTGGCTTTGCTGCAAACACTAATACAGATCCCAGGTGAGTAATCCCATTCTCTTGGTTGCTTTGTCAGTAGAAGGTGGTTCTTGCACTCGCCCACTGAGCAGGTCAGCAAGAGTTTTGCCCTGGTGCTCCACGGAGCTGTGTTCTCACACCTGACCTGTGCTGCAGGGCCTCTGCTGCTGTGTCATGTCAGGGAAACGCCAGTGCTGGTGCAGCAAATCCGAACTGCAGGGTTTCCCCTGGTGTGGCAGCTAAGCTGCCTCGCGGAGCCACGTGAAGGAGCTGTGGCTATCGCGTGAATTTTGCTTTTTAGTCATGGCAGAGCTAGAAGTAAAGCTTTCACACTCTGAGCTGACGTAACTGTGCCAGAAAATTGGCCTAATTAATCTGCCGTTTCAGTCCAGACCAGAGCTGCCTAGGAACAGCCTGCTGCATATGTGAAAGCTTCTTTTTTTTTGTAAGGCCCAGTGGAACAAATTTTAAGGTCAGAGGGACTGCTGAAGTCATTTGGCTTGACTTTCTCTTTTCAAAACCATAGAGATTTTCCCTGGATACCAAATAAAATCATACCCTTTGGGAAGTTATTCTGCATTTTCATGAAGATGTCAGAGTGACTGTAAGGCTACAAGTTTCCCTGCTTATGCTAAGATTACCCTGACTTCTTAGAAAGTTAATCTTATTTGAGGTTAAATCTATCAAATTCAGCTTTCTGATCTTGTTGTAGCTTTGGCTGAAAAGCTCACCTCTTCCTGCCGTTATTTCCTTTCTTTACCTTTAATTGCCTCTGCTTTGTGATCTGGTCATCTTTGAAACCTCTTTCTCAATAAATGACTTCACTGGGGCCCTTCAGGTTCACATGATTTTTGTGGCTCCCTACTGTAAATCCATGTGTATCCACTGATCAGTATGTGAGTAATGATTTTGTCATATATAGAGTCAGAAACAAAACCTTTTTCCCTGTTTTCCTTTATATTCTTATCAGAAGAATGGCCATTGCAGGTATTACAAGAGCTTTTTCTGGGGGAGCATTAATGATCATCTCAAACTGCCTCTCCTGGTTGCTGCCATTCACAACACGTATTTTAGATTTACAGGACCTGTTTTCCTCATTTGTAATCTTTCTGTATTTTATAATAGACGGCTCCAAAGCACCTGTTGGTTTCTGACAGCTCTGGCAGGCGTTGCCTTTGAGTCCCTGGCGCAGTTACCAGGGAAGGGTTCGTGTTCTTGCCCGGGCCGGTGGCAAAGGTGCCTCATGCTGGTGGCAGGAGGAAATAATGTCCGAGGTATCTGGCTCCTCAGTGCCCCCCGCTGCCATATCCATCTGTTAGAGAACTGCCTACCTCTCACTTGCTTCAGATTCTTGACTACCAATTATTGAAGTCTCTTAATCAGTAAATGTTGGCACTTCACAAACACTGTTTTAAAAAGTCTTATTTAATTAACAGTATCAGGCAGGAAAAAAAATCTCTCTTTTGGTTTTCTTAAATACATGTTGGAAAGATACACCAACTCAATGCTTCTGCCTTTTCTGTATCATTTTTAATGATTTTACCACCTATAGTTCACAATTGCCTGATCAATAATTCTTTTTTTTTCTTGCTATTCTTGCCATTCTTGAATAAGGGCTCTTATTGTCTCTAAACATATTGCCCATAGATACTACTTTGCTAGTTTAGCTTTAATTCTCACTTACCTTCCTGTCTAACTTGATGATGCAAGAATTGCCATTCGTTTCTTCTACTTTTTTTTAGTTAATATCATCTCCATTTTTATGCTTTTTTGGTGCATAAGTATATGGACTCGTGCAACTGCTTTGTATTTCAGAATACTGATTTTGGAGATATTAAACAGGACACCTTAATTCTAGAATTTCCATTATAGTTTCTTTAAAGTCTAGGAATATGTTCCTTGAAAACTCCTGTGTATGGACATACCATCCATACATGGACATTGCAGACACGTGCAGTCCATGGACAGCCCAGACACATCCATCCATACATGTAACACTCCATTTCTGTCTATCTATAAATGCACTCAGATCATGACTGCAAGTAACTGCTAGTATGTAGAGTAGCAAATGTCCTTTTTATGTTAAATTTCTAATATTTATTTACCTGCTGTCAGATGTGGGGCTCTCTAGTATAGGAAATAATTAGAGATTTTTAGATAAAAAGGACATTTCTTACTGCCTTGTTTCCAGCAGGGTTTTGGTAGGTTGAAGTCAGTTATAGATGGTTTTACTGACTGAGGGAGTTGTTTCTGGTTGAATACTCTAGGTACTCTCTCTGGTTCCCAGAATACTTCTGAGTATTTTGGAGGCTTTTTCTGTCACTGCTGCTTACTGCACTTGAACTTTAACTAAAACATTCTGCTTCACGTGTGCATGTCAAGCTTCGTTATCAAAATCCAGCCAAAAGGACAGGTCAAGGGACTAAGAGTCACCTCGTGCAGAGGGTTAAAAGGAGAACTCTGTTTTTATTTCCCTTTGGAACTCTTTGTATTTGGAACACTTTGTGTTTCTGATCATTTGGAGGCTCGTTATCACCTAACAAAAGAAAACATGAAGGTAATGGGGAGATTTCTGGTGTCAGGGGGGGATTGTGGATTTGGGACATTACATATCTGGTGCATAGCCCATTTGCAAGACTAAATGCTGTTCTCTTACTCGTGCCATATACCTAATGTTCAGCACCAAACAAAGCTGAGGGCTCTGTTTAGTTCTCAGCGTGCTACAAGCTGCAAGTGGAATGGCTTTCTCTGCCTTGCTGCAGAGAGACCGCTCACCAAGCTGTGCAGCTCAGCAAGCCTAAAGAGCAGCCCTGTTTGTCACAGTAGTGTTTTTCTGGGTGATCGAAGAAAAAAAAAATAGTTATACTGGAATTAGGCAGGCTGCTTTGAAAAGGGCCTTGGCACTAGGGGGAAGTTACTGTAGTTTTGATTCTGGTTGCTTTCAAACTAATTTACAAATGTGAATGTGGCTGTAATCAGCATCTTTATGTGAATTAGCCTTTTACATCAGAAGTCTTTGCTGGACAAAAAGTGCACAAGATGAAGGAGTGTTTAGGTGTGGAATGTTCTGTGAAGCCTGAAGGTTACGGAAGACAGAAGTTTGCATCTATCCTTAGGAACTGGAACTGCTCCAGCAGTGTTAATAAATAGAGATTTGTGTTAGACCCTGTCCAGTACTTGCTGTTGGGAAGTTCAAAATAAAAGTATCTGTGCAAGAACCACACTATAAAGGAGAACTGAATGGTGATGTTAAAGATGCTAGATTTCACCCTCTCCTGAATAAAGAGTTGAAGTAGTGAGGTGGATGAGACTAGACAGGAAATCCTGTCAATGTGTTTACTTTTACATCAAATCAACACATGCACATGTAAAATAAATACTTAGTCTTCCCACTTTGCAGAATATACACAAATCTTAATAAGATATGGTGCGTGCATTTCCTCAGAATTCCCTGATTAACTTGGCGTTCAGAGATTAGGTTTCTCCATTCATAAATGCCAGCCCCAGATTCTAAAAGAGCAGGTGCTGAAACCCTGGCCGCTGGCACTGAGGCTGTGCCAGCTCTTGTTTTATTCCACTGTACAGAGCAGGATATTGGAGCTGGCCCTGGGCACCTTTCTTAGATGAACAGAGTTACCTTCCTTGCCATGCTGACCTCTTTCTATTAACTGTGTAGATAATACCAGCTCCTAGTTTTGGTCTTGTGTATAGCAATAGATGGATTTATCCCATGAAGACGGGGTAGACACCTTCCCTACAGGAGATATTTTGTAGCTGAGCATGTTTCACCTGTGTGTGTTTCACTGGATGCTACAGGAGAGCGAGAACTCAAGACTCGGCCCCACGTGGCCCCCAGGGTCTTGCAGGAAAGTGGGTTGACTTGATGGCCCAGCTGCTGGGAGCACAGATTCTTTGTGCCCACAGACAGCACAACTGAGGATTTAGCCTGAAATGTGGTTCAGGTCCTTGCTAAAAGGAAAAGCGTTATTCCAAACATCTAACAACTGCATTGCTATGAGCAGCAACTAATCATATAACAGTATGCTTGACCTAATTAACACTGGTAACGTGCAAAATATAATGTTGCCCATCTGTTAAGAAATATATTAACAGGACATTGGCAGCCACTTTGGGGATGCTGGAGGTGCCTGTGTGTGCTAATGGGAAACCTTGCAGGAGTTAACAGTGCAAGTGTTCATAGGAAGGAGCAGGAGAGCTGCAGTTTTGGCTTAGTGCAGCAGTCAGTGGAAAGTTTTGAGGGTCTTTCAGGTCTCTTGCGTGTTCTCGTGTGGATTTAGATTCATGGCCGAATGCTCCATTTTCCGCTTTTCCTCTAATGTGGTGACTTGCACCCCATTCAGCCTGGGTGCTTGAAACTCAAATCCAGGTCCCCAGGAAACAATTTCAGTCATGGATGAGCAATTTACAAAACAGAATTTCCCCTTCTGAAACTGTCAAAGGGTGGGTGCAAACTTGGCAGTGCTAGAGCAGCATCCAAACTCTCTGGCCTTTCTTTCTAACCAAGAAATCACACCATTTGGGTACTTGAAATTTTATTGGTATGTCTGTCTTTTTCTCAGAGCCCATGTGAGATATTTATCCTACTCAAATCATTTTTAAAGCTTAAATCAGGTTATTCTTTCCTTCCTTTGGAATGGATTAAGAGTGTTAAAGTAGATTCTTGCATCATTTGTGAGGATCTGCTCTTTTATTTTTGTATTTGCGCACATGTATTTGTAGTGACTTGGTAAACAGATAAGAGTCTAGGAAAAATGAGTGGACAGTTAGAGCCAGGATGTTGTTAAAGGCAAATTTTGGTTCTCAGAGTTTGTGCTGTCCCACCCGCCTGTGAGATCAGTGAAGCCTGCAGAGAAGAAAACAACTGGAGTTGATATTGTACTAAACATCAAACAGGGCTAAAAGTTCCATGACCTCTGTAAGTCATTAAAATAAAGCTTTACTGCCAAATGTAGGCTTCTGCTGCAGTTCCTGTCTTACAATTCATGACATTCCTTAAGGGGTTTAAAATACAGGTTGGAATTATTCTTTGGGCTGTGCCTTCGTTCTTAAGAGAGTAGAGAAATCAGGTCATCCTCAGAGCAATGGTAGAACTAAATATTTGATTGGATTCAGTTGTCAAATCAGAGCCATTATTACCTGTATTAAAAAAAAAAAAGGTGGGGGGGAGAAGAAGGGTTTACATGTTAACTGCATAGCAGTTTTTGTGGTATTTAAGTACTGCTTTGAAAGTAAAGCAAAGCAAAGCTTTCTACGTGCTTGCTATATGTTTGTCAGGTAATTGCTTAGATATCTTTGAATATTGGGAGTGACTGCAGCTGTGCAAATGTAATGCAGCAAAAATGCACTTAAGTGTGTCTCTTGGCCAACAGCAAATGTCTGTTGATCATTAGATCTTCTACCAGACCTGCTGGCATGATAGCTCTCCTAGCGGGATTCTTGTTGTTGTCCTTCCTGGCTCTCAGTTACTGTTGTTCTGGGAAGAAGGGCAGAAGTGAAGGCATGAGTAATAGATCTTAAGCTCTTATGTTCACAGAAGAGGAAAACATTCATATAATAGATCAGAGTTCTGCAAGCACCCATAGCCATAGTATAAAAATTAGTCTTGGAGGAAATGGGGACAGAGTAAGGAGCTGGAGTCTGAAAATGCAGTTATTGGCTTTTCTAGTACCGTTATTGCGGTGTTAAAGCTGTGTGTGTGCTCTGGGTCACATTACATCTGGAATCAGTGTTGTTCAAAATTTCCTGAGGTTCCCACTATTGCCT
>NW_010588048.1:0-38962 GCF_000705375.1 Tinamus guttatus
TATTTCAACTAATTGAAATCATTGAAAACACTTAAAATATTTGAACTACTTGAAACCCAGTGTATTCCTACAGTGTTTAGGAGAATTGAAGTTTTGAACCCCATCAATTATCTGTCTGTATGTAATAACGGTAACATCCTGCAAGAATTAAATACTGATCACTTGTAAATTGTAATGTGATGTAAAAAGCAGCTGTGAAGAACAGATGATATGTGGTTTGTCTTAAGGCTTTTACAGTTTGGCCAGCAAACCCACTGATGCATGCAGGACCTCTTTAAATCAAAGTTGTTTGGTCAAGAATCAAACTAGATTTGGTGCTGTGAATGCACATGTTCCTTTCTTGGATCACCTAGGGGATTAAGATTTCTTGAACTGGAAACATAACTGGGCAAATAGATTTTGTACAGGATCTGTTGACTGGGGTAGAGTAGCAAGCTGCATGATGCAATTTATATGTGGAAATTATTATAATATCCAGCTTAGGAAATACTCTAGTCCTTATTGGTGATGTGCCAGGACTTCCAGTTTTACAGTCAGTCACAATTTTGTCTTTCTGCCTCACTGTTAGCCTCACTATTGCCATGGGGAAGAGTACCATACGGAGAGCAGCAGGGGCTCGGACTTGTCTGACATTATGGAGGAAGACGAGGAAGAGCTGTACTCCGAAATGCAGCTGGAGGATGGAGGAAGACGAAGAGTCAGCGTGACTTCACACAACGCGCTCAAGGTAAGAGCGACACAAAAGAACACTTAAGAGCATCTCTGTATTTCTTGTTCTTCCTTCAAGGCATTTTTAAGGTCAATTTTGGATTTTGCAGACCTGCTGTGGTATAGCCATAGATCTGGGGTGCAGACTATTTATGATTTCAAGGCCACCTTTAATACATGGAGTGCTTTTTTTTCCCCCATTATTTAATAGCTAGTGTTTTAGCTAGTTGACTCTATTCTTATGTGTAACTGTGGAAGTTGCTATTTCTTTTTTGTATTTAGGATCTTTTGCATGCTTATACAACAAAATACTGGACATGCTACCCAGAAGATGATTTGTTTCTGGAGAAGGAGGTTTACCTAAGCAAATATTCATGTGGAAAAAATAGCTTTTCATGTCTGAGGAATTCTTTCCCTTTTCCCCACCAATGCCATCTCTTCCTCAGGTTTTAAAGCATGCTTATAAGAGAGAGATTTGGGTGAGTTTTGTTTGATTAATGTGTTTTCAGAAATACACTGTTTATTAAGGAATCACCAGAGGCGATAGGAAATATCTATCAGCAATACTGCTTTAACCCTACATAGGAAGTTTCATTGTGAAAGACAATTGTATTACTACAATTAAAGTGTATGTAAGTTGTTGAACTTACCCAATACAGAATGTGTATTCCCCATGGTGTATTTGTATGTGTAAGTTGTATCTGCTTTTTATGTCTGGCAATTATGCTATATTGTATTTTCTTAGCAAGTTGGATAATTTGAATGATAAGGAAGCTGCAGATGGGTTTTTCCTCCAACATGCTGCTATGAAACTTTAAAATCATACTGTTTTCTCATGGGTAGAAGATTTTTAGCCATTGTTACAGCAGTTTCATATACTGTTGTTTCGATATCATCTGCAATGAGACAGATACTTTATCAAAAAAAAAACTTTTTAATTTTAATTTTTTAACTTTTACTTTTTAACTTTAACTTTTTAACCTTTTTAAAGCAATATTTCATTTTTTTAACATAAAGCTTGAAATTGAAATCCCACACTGTGCTGCTTCTGTCCTTTTCCTCTGGGAAAATGATGACGTATCCTTAGACTATTATTTATGCATCAGGAAATACATTTACTTTTTGTTTTTACATTAGTATTGTCTAGGTCAATATCTGAATCAAGGGTCCAGACTCTTAGTTGGTGTAGAAAATCATTTTAGGCCTGTTAAAGTCTGCACAGATACCTCTGTGGACGTAATGAGTTCACTCATTCTGCAGAAGTGAGATTCAGGATGTGAGAATATTGCTCACCGTGCTGATCAATGCACTGATGTAAAAGTCAGGTCCGGTTCAGGTCCCAAAGTGCTTCATAGTTTCCCTTTTACTAGATCCAATCCCATTTCATAAATCTATAATTAACAATAACAACAACAAAAAAACTATTTACTGAAATTTCCAGACAGTAATCTTAAGATGCGTGTTCCATTTGCACCTGAAAGGATTCCAACCATCCACTTTCAGCTGTGATTGAACATAGCTGACATTCAGGATTGCTCCGCCAAGTTAATAGATATTTCAAGTATCAGGGGAATGTTTCAAATTTTTCATATAACTCGCTTTATGGGGAAATTGTTTTCCTCCAGTGTTCCCTCCAGTGTTTCCTCCTGTTCCCTCCAGTGGGTCCCTAAAACAAGGGCTGGTGTGGGTGATACAGGCAGGATTCAAATTGCTTATCAGATCGGAGCTTTCTAAAACATGTGTTATTTGAACCCAAAACTACCCCTATTGGTGTTTATTAACATTTTTTTTCTGTTTTATCAGCAGTTTTTCATAAAATTTTCACAAGTTTGGTATATATTCAAAAAAGAATTAAAAGAGCTCAAATAAATATAGTGACAAAATCCCTGGGTATGACATTCCAAAGCCAGTTAAGCCTATATGCTCAGAGAAGGAGGAATTGCTGAAGTCTCCAAGGAGATCCGATCATTATTCCTGGCTGCTGTTGTCTGCAGAGACCTGGGAGAAAGCGCCCAGAGAGGGAATCTCCCATAGAATCTAGAAACCTGTAAAATGAAAAGCAGCAGCTCTTGCATCATCATTCTCATCTCTTCTCAGAGGCCAGCAAAGATGCCACATAGCATTCTTCTGTTACACCAACCAATATTTTGTGTAATTACAATGGAAAAATGCAAAGGAAAAAAATATCTGTCCTGTTCAGAACGTTTGTTTGATCCAGGCTGGGGATAGCATTTACTTCCCTCAGTTACAAATAGATGCCGTTGTATTAATAGGTTGTTTTTTAAATACGAGTTTTATCAAGCAGGTACAAGATTATGATGAGAAATTTGATGATGGTGCAGACCAGTGGCACCAGAAATCAGCCTGCTCTGCAGGGCTTTTTGTGTGGAAGCCAAGCCTCAAAAACGGTGTAGCTTTTTTGTAATTTTGCAGAGGAAGCCAGAGCTCCAAGTTTGCAAAATAGCTCTCCTCTGGCAGGAGATCTTCAAGTATTTTGCTATTCACATAGGATGCTTTAACAGGTGCAAAACAAGAAAGCTTGTTAGAGCAGAATTTTCCTTCTCAGATAAGGTTTGTGGTTACAATATAAATCAAAAACCAAAATTTGGCATGGGGCAAGGAGCATACTAAGCATTAGTGCTGTGTTTTAAAGCCATTCTCATTCACCGTGCTGGAACCTGTATGCAGCTTTTATTGCTTTGTTTTGAGTGCATGGGTCTATTCTTGTTAGAGCATCACCCAGTTGTTTGTACAGACCTGTCATGTTGGATCTGACACCCAGCAACTTCTTAATCATGTCTTTATTTTCACAGATTCTCATTCAAAGCATGACATCCTTTTCACTAAATAAGCTGCATGTCTTACGTTTGCCATTGCTCTAAAACTAATTCTGTCTTTATTTTTCTTTTCTTCTCCCCTTCCCCTCCCATTTTATTTTGTCACACACTCTTTGTTCCTTGTCTGGTTTTTAATATTACATAATCTTAAGGAGTGCGATAAGAATAAGACCACTGAAGCCACTTTTTTGGAACAGCCTGACTTTTCACAGCAAAAACATCACAGTAAAAAGCTTTTCAGTATTCCAGAAGTAGCTGAAGAAGATGGTGAATACTCTGAGCTGCTGTACAAGCAGGGTTTAGGTGTGCCCTATAGAAAGAACCCCATCATAGCTAGAGATGCTAGAGCACCTAGGCACTACAATCAAGACCAGCACAACTTCTGGTACCCAGCCAAACACAGACTTGCAGGTATGGAGGATTTTGCTTCAGACGACAAAGGATGCAAATACAGTCGATCCTTATCAAGAAGCCCAGACAGCGGATTAGACTGTGGAAGTGAAGAAGAAGAATCTCGCTTTAATTTCAGATACACTTGCAACTCAGTTTCTGCCAACGTTGCCTCTAGCTGTTGTGCAGAGACTGCTCCCTGTTCCTGCAGGAAGAGCATGAGGCCGTTGCTTGCTCGCAGGAAAACCTTAACCAGGCAAAGCAGCATCGAGGAAGATTTTGGTGACCTGGGGCCTTCCTTTGGAGAGCCCAGGAGTGAACAGGTCAAGTCCAGTTACGAGAAAAAGTACGAGACTCAGAAATGTGCTAGAACAGATAATTTGTCTAATGAAGATGTGCAGGGAGGCTGGAAGACCGACTTTAAGGCTGACTCTAGGGCATCTGGTCCACTTGCAAAGTCATCCCACAGAGATGCTGAAGACTCTCTGGTGTGTGAAATAAATCTTCCTTCTAACATCTGCTTGCCAAATCAGTTTTCTTCCTCTTGTTCTATTTTATTTATCTTTATCTTTTTTTTTCTCTGAATTACTTTTTAGAGTCCATCTTCTGGGCCTATCTGCTGCATTCCCCCCTTCTCCCCGCCCTCCCATTCACTTTTGTTTATTATTCTGCATTTTGCTTTACAGTCTTCTTTTGTGTCACGCTGAAATCAATTTAATTTGCTTTACAATGATTTTCCCACAGAACGAATTACAATAATGGCTGCTTTTATTAAAGGACAACTGAATCTAAATTTTAATTAAGGGTTAGCTGAACTATAATTTTCCAAGAGATCGTTTTTCTTTATTTTGCCCATCTAAATGTTGTTTTACAAAAAGCCATATTTTAACTGGAAAAATACTTCATCAGTAATTATTATTTTTAATGTTTGTCTTGAGGATTCCATTTCATTGTGTTGCTTTTATTCATCTCATGTGTCAGAATTTTCAGGATATGCTCTTTATCATGAAGCATCTGTGGACAAGAATCAAGCAATCCCCAGTGTGACAGTGACCCAGATTTGTGGAGTCACAGGTTCATCATATTTCCATTTTCTGCCTTTTCTCTGCGCTCTCACTACTTTGCCTTCCTTTTTAGACCATCTCTTCTTGCCTTTGAAGTTGCAGACTGCATCTCCGCATGAGAATGCAGGCAAACAGCTTCTTCCAAAGGGAGAGGCCAGGGCAGATCCGTAACTTTCCAGGATGCCTGTGTGTGATCTTGCCTATTTGCATTTCTGTCCATTAATCTATAGTAGAGTCTGCATGCTTTGATAGGTGCATCCATAGGCTTCCCTGCTCCCCAAAGACCAAAGCAAGTGCTTTTCTGTCTCAGTCTGCAAGAGTCCAGAGTGGAAATCTTAAATCTAATGTTTCATGTAAGAATAGAAATCAGCTACCTGTTCTTCTAGACCAGTTTATTCTGAAATCTAGATCTAGATCTGAATCTAGATCAGCTTATTCTGAAATGGTTCTTTACAATTTTGCCCATTAAAATTGGTGCCAGGTCTCAATCGCTGCATGATAAACCCTGAAGACCATTAAAATAGAATCATTTAGTTATAAAAAATAACAACATGTTCTGCAAGGTAGCAAGCAGAGAGAGACAGCTGTGATGTGAGATGAAGTGTGTCTGCACTCCCTTCTACACGTTTCAGTGACCTCTAAAAGGCTTTAGCAACAGAAGGCCGTTCTTAGAAAAAGCTGTTTTTGCAAAGACAGAAGAATGTGCACTCGTTCCCATGCTGCAAACTGGACAAAACCGTGTAGCTGAGAAGAGAACAGGCCTATCTTCTCAGTAGCGCACAGCTCTAATGACTGGTTGTTCTCCTCGGGAGCTCCTAGCGTCATCCTAGCAGCAACAACAAAGGCAAAAGAATGTTTCCCAAACAATTCTTTTCTTTTTCTTTTCGTTCTGATGTGTGACTGCTGTTTACAAAACTCTGCCATAAGTCAGGGAACCATTTTTCCTTTCGCAGGTTTGCTAGGCAACAGTTACTCTTCAGCTAACCTTTGAGTTAAAAACTAAGTTTAGTTGCCTTTAGAGCTTATGCTTCCAACCGTGATTGACCTGATCCATGTCCAGGCATGTAGTCGTTAATGGTGCCACCCGGTGTAACTCACAAAACTGTTCTTTTTCTGTTGTTTTTTTTTTAGCTTTTAGGTAATCCATCAGCTGCAGGACGGCCTGACAGGGTGGAGCATGCGGGGCGGAGGTCCTCTCATGGCAGTGCAGTGCCACAAAGGTCTCGACCAATGTTGGTCCCTTCCATTGGTTAGTTGGATGGATTGGTGCATTTCTGTGCTTTGCAGCCTCCGAGTTGGGCGAGCGGTCCTTAAAGCAGGAGCAGTGGAAGCTTGCCTTGGACCACGGTTACTCCTGGCTTCCTAAATGGGGTGAAAAAAACTAAAAGCATCTCCATAGAACTATGAGCCACATATGAGCATCCTGGGGTTGCACGGGGGCCTGAATCAGAATCCATTGACATCACTGGGAGTCTTTTGATCGGATTTAGTGAGCATTGGAGCCTTTCTGAGTTCAGTTTAGATAAGATACTGTCAGATGTTACCTAAAAAGAAGTGATAGTAGCAGGATGCTACTATGCTATTGAAAAAACAAATGTAATCACTCACCCATTTAGCCATCCATTCAGCCATCCATCTCTCCATTCATCAACCATCACTTTGCATTCACTTTCCATTTTCTTAACTGCTTTTTGGAATGAAGCAGGAAAAATGGAAGTTGTTAAATACAACAAATTAGAAACTTGCATATATTTACCGCAATTGCCGTTTCTAACGGAGTCATGCCTGTTCTGGATTACTCATGACTTAAAATATATGCTGGTGTGTACCAGAAAATCCAAAAAGTAGTGCAGAAAAGATAATGGAATGAAGACACTATGGACAAATACGTATCTGTTAAAATTTGTGCTATACACTGACAAATATGGAATATTCACACTGAAAGTCAGGAAACACAAGCGAAAGAACACATGCAGGAAGTGAACTATTAGCAGAAATGTTTTTCCATGAAGGCATGCAATCACCCTGGTCCCTATTTCTAACCTGGACTTTAATTTGGGAATATTCTAGGCATCATCAGGAGGCCCAGGAAGTGTCAGGCAATTCTCACCTGACATTTATGTGAGGAAGATGCATCACAAATGGGGACTGTAGTAAGGATAAGGGAATGCTGCTGTTTTTAAGTTTTAAATATTTTGTCCCTTTTCATAGGCTCACATTAGAATCACAGTTCTCTAAATTTAAAGAATAATCCTCCTAATGGGCAGTTATTTGGTACCCGCTGAACGGTAAATGAAGCCGTGGTACTAATGAAGCCACAGATGAGAAAAAACATTACTGTAATTCTTAGTATCCGCAGTGCAACGTGACTGCTCAGAGGTCTGATTCTGCTCCTGTATCCTGGTGTAACTCAGAATTATCTTCACAGATGTCAATGGAGTAACACTGGTACCAAACGGGATGGAGAGAAGTGGCTCCACGGAGCCTTTGTGCATCTGACAGGTTCTTGTTAGCTGAACCAAATAGCTTGCAGGTGATGGTATCAGGTCTCGGTGGGGTTTAATGGCCCTTTGCTTTTGGTCTGAAAGCACTCTTCCTTTCTCAAGAGAAAAGATTTTTGGTTTATGTTTAGACTGCTTAAAAGTAGTTATCTATTTAAGTTCTTTCATATTATCTGGTAAAACTTTTTTTTTTTCATAAACAGTGGGAGAGTGGGTTAAATTAGATTTATTTGTGTGAATCAATCCTTTGGGTCTCCTTTTCAATTCGATTTTAAATGAAAAACAAGAGAAATGATGAATTTTATCAGTGCTCACTTTCTGTCAACAAAGTTGAAACATCAAAAATATTAAATAGTGGTTTCATTGTTTAGTAGTTTGAGAGCAACATTTTTGAAATGAGATAAAGAAATTAATTTCTTATAATCAGTCTATGCTCAAACAGATAACAGGAAAAAATCTTCATTTCTTTCAGTAAAACTTAAAGAATGAATTAGTGTATTTCGTGCTGAGTATCAACAGATGCTCTTTGGGGAAGCTGCCTTAGAAATGAATTACAACATTGTCTTACGCTGATAACATACAAACTACAGAACAATATGTTCAGTATCAAAAAATAATTTGCTGTAAAACTGATGGAAGGCCGTATGTGGCTTAGATTTCAAGAGACCTGATTCTGACTAAATAGACTAGTTATTAAAAATACTGAAAGATTTGTATGCCTTACCTCTCACTTTCAGCATTGAGCTTTAAGAAATGACTTGAAGGAGAATTGAGACAAATATAAAGTGCAGAAAAGCTTCTTCCTGGAAGCTTGTTGGAAAAAAATCTGGAGGATGTGAATTGTATCAGCAGGTCAGATAGACAGAGTTCAAAGTAGGGAGCCAGAGCATAGAGCAGAGCATTGTGTAAACTTCATCCTGCTGTTTAAAACACCTGCTGAGTAGTGAGAAAATTTCCCATGAGTAAGGGCTGCAAGTGGGGTTTTAGAAGGAAATTATTTTGGTTCTGTCTTTGTAATATAAAGTTCTGCAAAGGGCGGAATAGATAACATAGGAAAAACAAAGTAAGATTAAGCCAAATTTTAGAATGTGGGGTTTTTGTTGTTGTTGTTTTTTTAAAAAAGGACACATTAACCTCAGTGTATAGCTTAAAAATATGGTTTCCTGGTTTCCTAATAGCAACTTATTCCCCTACATGCATGCCTGGAGTAGTCACTGAATTATTCAGCAGCACTAAAGGGTTGCCTCAGTGATGGAAAATTCCTTATACAGTCCTGCATAAGGGTTAAATTAGGGGGAAAGACTAAAGTTATAATCTTCTTAGGATTCCAGTGATCAAATCTTTCTCTAAAAGATTCTGAAAATTAGTTTTTAAATTATTTTCTCCATTAACTTTAAATGATACTCTAATGAGCTCTAAATACTTTGGATTAGCATTTTCTTTTAGGTAGGAGTTAAGTCAATTAACTAAGTTTTGTTTTTAGGTTGTATACTTTAGAAGGTGAAGCACAGTTTACAGTGCTCCTGACCTTGCAGATCTGGCAGGTAGGATTATTGAAACCTCATAGGAGATGATGCCTACCTGTAGAGTTAACAAGCAATATTTACCCAGTGTGAATTTTAACAAGAACAAAATTAAGATGCTTTAAAAAGGAGATGCCTATTTCTGTGGTTTTTCCCCCATTAAAGTATTTCTAGAGGCTGAGACAGACACCTGGCAAAGCTTACGCCACTGTATGTGAGTCAGAAAAGAAGATAGGCAAAGCCTGCCCTCGGGAGCCTCCGCAAAGGAGACTATACAATATGTTTTAATAGATCATTCCCTTTTTCTCCGTAGAAATTACAATGGACAGTAACAGTGAAGGCGGTCAGTCTCGGTCAGGTAGTGAGGGAAATATTTCACCTGTAAAAGAAGAAGCTTATTATCGCAGCATTGGACACAAGAAATGGCCTCAGCAGCGTACCATGGCCTCTGAATATAGATACGGTATGCCGACCATTCTTCATCCTTTCTGCCAGACGCATTGTAGAGCTGCGTGTTCACACGTGCGGTTTCTGTCTGCCAACTTTGCATGCAATGCAGAATGCGAGGGGAAGGAGCTCGTAGGGCTGCTCTGCCCGGCTCCCAGGTAAGTGTCCCCAGCCGTAAGGGACATCCCGCCCGTAGCCATCTGTCCTGAAAGCGCCGTGCGGCCGCCTTTCCATATCCAACCGAATCCAAGCACACTGCATTGCATGAAGCCCTGTGAAGCTGCGCTGCTAGGAATGCCAGTCAGTATTTACTGTACGTACCCGAGCCCTCGTTCATCCAAAAACGGCTGCGTTGCCACCTGGTTCGTGGAGATCGAATAGGGTCAACCCGTAGCTGCTCTATCACAACCCAATGTCCTGGAATAGGAAGAGGTATTGCCGGGTGTTATTCCGATATATCACTTAGGCTAACGGTTGATTCACACTGACTGCACTGGCCTTTGGCTCTGTCACCTGGGGAAGCAAAAAATATTTTTAGGAGTAATTAGACCCAAATGACAAACTTGCATTACATAAAAACCCACTACTGATAGTATTTGTTGCATCATCAACATAGAAATCATTACATGACCAACAACTCAGTTTCCATAGCTCATAACACAGTAAACTGAAGTGTCTGACAAATAATCCATAGAAGCAGCCTGGGCCATATATAGAGCTAGAAGAGGATTCAGCTTTTCACAAGGGTCCCTGAAAATTTAGGTAAATTGTAATTTAATGTTGAATTTCCAAACAAACATATCTGACCAGATCATCAACTTGTGTAAATCAGTTTTTATCTAATGAATTCAATGCAATGATTTACACCCATTGGGACCTGGCTGGAGGCATCCAAAGACTGCAGTTGTACCTATACAGTTATACATGTGTGTGCATGTCTAATATGCACACACCTTCTTGACAGAATAAAGTAACAGACTAATGAACTACTCAAGAGATGTTTGTGGTCTGTTTGACTGAAGCAAACAGGACTGTTCTGAGTCAGGGCTATTGCACTTCAGTGCTTCTAATCGAGATGCACGTGGCCATCATTCAGACTTGCATGGAGCTGCCATTAACTGCAGTTGGCGTTGGATGCAGAAATGGATCTTTTCAATTTAGAAAAGGAATAGAGATCCCTAAACATCCCTGTTTCCCATTGCCTGGTGGGCCTGATGAAACATAAAATGAACACAACAGGGAAGAATCCCGTTCCTTATGTCCCGTTGCTTTCTGTCCCACACGTGCCCTTCTCCCACATCTCCTTTCTGTGCTTTGTGCTTGCATAAAGCTTGTTGGCTGGAATTTTTTCCCTACCCTTTTGCTGTCCTGCATTTCCCCTCTTGACATTCTTTCTTGCGCTCTGAACCCAAGAGTCAGTAGCTGCTGCCTTAAAGCTGTGCCCCTCTGAAATTTTCTTCCAGTAGTTTAAAAATGTCAAATGTTGTATCAAATGCATCTGACTTGGAGGGAAAAAGAGGAATGTTACCAAAAAATGTTAAAACAAATGCTTGAAATATTTCAGAAAATGGGAGTCTTTAATTTGTAAGAGATGATTACAGTATTACTATGAAAATGGTATATTAAAAAAATGAAAGAGTTAATGCATTTTCATTGTAGATCACAACACTGTATTCTCAATTTACCATATAAAGATCTTGCAAACTGGATCATAAGTATTGATTCATCAAAGAATGTAGCAAAAGTACCCAACTCCCATTGAAGTTAGTGGGACTTGCACAATAAGCCAAGATTTTCAAAAGTGACTTTTGAGTGCTTTATTTTGGGGGTGCGTCTTCAGTTTCATGCGTTTTGAAAGTGCCTGTTTTGGGGGAAAATGCTACTATATGCTCTTTCAAAACAAAATTAAAAGCTGTTGAAAGCTGTCAAACAAAACATTTATTGTTAGCTGTTTTGCCTAGATGTTTTACTGAAATACATCCTTGCGTTGTTGAATCACAGCCTAAATTCATTCTCCGAGTCACTTGAAATCTCTAAAATATGTATGAGACAAAATGTCAGTTCCCTCTTTGTGTCCCAGTTGATTTTAGTTCCCTGCTGTGGAGTTCAGTGTGGTGTCAGTGTTGTGATATTCAAGGGGGATCTTTCCTAATGAGCCCGTGGTTAAAGGCTCTACTTAACCATTCCTCTGGATTTTAACGCACTTTGTTAGTGTTTCGTGTGGTTTTGGGGCACTGCTATGTAAGCTATTGACTGTTCTTGAACTAAGTCATGGGTAGCGTAGTTCCAGCCCTGGCAAACTAACACGACTGAAGTGTATCTTCTTGCTGGTCCGGAGAGAAAAGGGTATAACCATGTTTTAAACTTGGTGCCTAAAACATGGTACATCAAAACACAGCTTGGATGTGCATTCTTGTGTCCAAGAGCAGAAGCAGCTGGGCTGGAAAACATCCAAAGCATGGTTATTTTTGCAGCCTACAAGACTCATGTCACTTTTACATGCTTCATCAGTTTATAGCAACTCTAATAAACCTAACAAAATTTGCTTTCTTAGCTGAATTATATTAACGTGTGTGTAAATGTCAGTGTGGTGTAGGACATAACACCACATTCAGTGCATGCAGATTGAATGTGTTTTAAAAATATATAACATTTAAAAAACATTTAAAAAACCCTGAAACTTATTAGGACATGTTTCAAGTTGTATTTTCCACTGAAATGCCAGACACTTTTCAAATATAAACTGGAGCAAGTTGAAATATGAGGCCAGTTTGTATCACTGAGTTGTTCTTTTCTGACTTCACTTTCATAGATGGCTATGGTCATGACCATCTTTCTCCAGATATTTATGAAGAATCAGAAACAGATCCTGGCACAGAGGATATTTCTACTCGAATATTTGTTGCGCTCTTCGACTACGATCCATTGACCATGTCCCCAAACCCTGATGCTGCGGAAGAAGAGTTGCCATTTAAAGAAGGACAGATCATTAAGGTGGGATCTAAAAGCAAGGATAGAAAGGCGCAGTGTTCCCAGCAGGGTCTGCTTTGGTCCCTGCAGTGAAAACAGCCTGCGTAGCCAGAGTCCACCCATTTTTTTTGCTTCCAGAGGTTTGGGCTCTAGATCTCATTGGGTGATAGTGACTTAAAAATGTTTAAATAGCAGGCAAAAATCTCAAAGTTGCCTCAAGTATTTAGGGACGGATTCAGTTAAGAGATTAAACGTCTAAATCCAAAATTGGGACTGTGAAGCCACCTGCTCACCATTAGCCAGAAGCTCTATAGAAAACTGCTTCAGAGATGCCGTCCTCTTGACTGCAGAGCTACTACAATTGCCTGGCCTTGTACCTTCATGCATAACCAGCGGCTGCGATATTTTGAAGGCTGAGCATTTTAATTAATACGGATTAACACACTTGAATTAATAATTTTTATAGCAGGCTTAACACGTGGGGCCAGCCCTCTCACAGTTTGCAACTTTCACAGCTTTCACACCACAACTTTCTGAGGCTTCCCACCAGGATGGGGACAGCAACTCATTGAGCACAGTGCAACAAGAAATGCCATAGGAGTTGTTCCATAAACATATACATCCAATCTGTAGTCACTTGTCTATGACTTAGTAACCCTTTTTCATGCATTAAAAATCATAAATGATAAAACTGATTGACCAACACTATTATTCTTTGCAAACAGGTTTATGGGGACAAAGATGCTGATGGATTCTATCGAGGTGAAACCTGTACAAGAATTGGCCTTATCCCATGTAATATGGTCTCTGAGATCCAAGCAGATGATGAAGAGATGATGGACCAGCTTCTAAAACAAGGTTTTCTTCCTTTGAACACGCCAGTTGAGAAAATAGGTAAGGGGAAATATGTATGCTTCAGCCAACTTTTGGGTGCTGTTAACCTGGCTGGATCCGCTTTGCCTTTGTTTCTATTATATGCAGATGCATCTAAATTTTACAGCAATTTACCACATTATGGGATACATTCTGTGTCAGTATCTTGATGACATTATTCAACAAATACATATAATCTTGGTTCCACCGTTTTCGTAAATGAGGACTTGAATCTTCACTGCTTCACCCATTATTTTATTTTTTATTAAAGTCTTTTTCTGTCACCAGAAAGATTCCTAGACACAGAACAAGATCCCTCTGCTTTGGAGTGTGCTGCGCTGAGATGCTTTGTGATATGCTCACTGCTGAAAAGCATAAAAAGAATCACTTATTTGTTGTTCTTTTTACTCTTCTACATTTTCCTACTTTACCAATAATTGAAAGGGATGGTGGCAAAGGGTTATGTACAATATAATTTGGGATAACTCTACGTATTAGGAGCTATTACAGATACTGCAATAACAAACCCCTTAAAAAGCAGATTTTGACCAAGTGTTTCTCTGTTACGGATCAGTAGTATTAAATCACTGGTTATGTATTGTACAGAGATGCACATACAAGTATCTTAAGCTTCTTTCTGAAGATACGTTTTATGCAGCTATCTCAATACGTTTCAAAACTTTCAGCATAATTCAGAGAGCATAAAGGGCTGGAATTGGTTTGGTCCAGTTTAAAAGTGAACTGTAAACGTGGTTGCTAAAAAACAAAGAAATCTTCCACAACTCTTTTCCTAGATTGAATAAAATCTTATCATTTCCAAAATCACATTAGTAATTATGAGACTTTTTTTTTGAGCATACCGAGATATCTAAATTTTCTCAGTTGTCCATGAAAAGGAGGAGTGATTTCAGTTCTTAAATGATGTATTTTCAAATTTGTGTATTTATTGATGCCACGGAAATACCACAAGTACTGCCACCCATATGCGCTTGTAAATGCCACTGCCCATCTGCTGCTCTAGGTGTAGCACCTACACCTGTACGTACTCCTGTAGGCCAGAAACCTGGGACAGGCACGAGGCAGCTGTGCCCCAAGCATCATTCCTCAAAGGTAGTTGTTGATATGGGTTTATGTCACTGGAAGTCTTTTGCAAATAGATACCTAACCTGTTTTAGGTACCTCTATAAATTCAGCTGGGGGTCTGTTTGCATTAGTCAGTGTCTTGATATACTTCTAATTCTACCCAGAGGTCACATTTGAATACAGAAAACAACTTGTTAAATCAGTTGCATCCTTATTTGAAATGTTGATACAACTTTTCTTTGAAAATGAATCGTGTTATCAATATAGCTTCCCCATAATTTGAATATTTTGGCTATTTTAAGGACACAAATATGCTGTGAATGACATTGGCTCTTTTCTTTTGCACTCAACTGTCAGTATTTTCTGAAAATAGAAGTCAGGAAGTCTTAATCCTGCATAGAGGAAGAGGCATTTTTTTTCCTAGAAATGTTGCTCTTCCTTCTACTTGTAAGCAATTTATTTTTCATTCTTGGATGTTTCTGAGAGCTGTTAGCAACCTACCCCCAGCAGTTCACCTTTAAAAGCATCATTTTCCTTCTAATATGAATTAAATTTGCTAGTCATATTTTAAAAGAAATAAACTAATGGATTTGGGCAGAATAGTTAGTTTGGTTTCATTTAAAACCGAGTACCATTTGAGAACAGCAAACAGACCCATGTGCTCAAAGCGCGGCCGTCGCAGGGCTGCCCATGTGGATCTGTTAGCAGAAACGGGCTCAAAATTGCCAATCTATCTCGTGTTACTCACGTTTTCAGTGTCGTATCAGACACCTCAACATGCTGTGTTCGTATGACTATATTCTTAATCCTTTGCCCACATTAAAGCCTTAAAAGCCGAACTCTGAACAGCTTCATATCTTCTCTTCTTTTATTTGTATGCATTCCTTTCCTGAAGTCAACTGTGACCGTTTCAAAGAGAGCACACGCTCTGTACACCGCAGATCCCGAAAGTCTAAAAGAGGTCTGTGCTAAGCAACCATCATTTGATTCGAGCTGTAAATGAGCTGAAATGACTTGATCTGTCTGGTTTATTTTTCGTGCCTTTGATCTCTTGCAAACCAGAAGGTGGAGAATATTGTCACTGAGCGATTAGACATAGGGTCCCCTGTCCCGGAGCGATGGGATCTCGCCTGGGAGAAGTGCTTCAGACTCGGAGATGTTTAGGTTCGGGTCGGCCTGGCTTTGGGGAAGAGGGGGATTGGGTCCCACAGCTGGTGCCATCACTGTGGACCTCTCCTTGTGCTCTGTGCAAAGCCCCTTGCATTGGTAGTGGGGAAAATAGCTCAAAAAGTGGTTTCCTTACTTCATCCCTCTCATCAGACCTGCCCTCGGCGCCTGTTTGCCAGTGGTACTAACAAGCATGTGTCCCTTGCTGCAGCAATCATCTGCAAGAATCATGCTGATACCATTCAGATTTAGAAGGAAGCCTGTACTGGATTTCTCCATAAATATTTAGAGTTTGGTCAATGGACATTTCAGGTGGATCCCGAAAACTACGAGTTTTGCTCCTTTCCTTTTGCTGCCCACAAAGGAAACTTGTAAAATTAAACCGTGCTTGAAATGGGGTTTTGTAGTCAGCGAGCCTCAGAAATACTGCAGACCATGAACATACCAGGAGAACTCTTCTGCCTCGGAGCAGCTGAGAGAGCCCAGTTCTTGTTCAAGCCGTCTTAGAGAGGAAGATGGTCCCACCAGAGAGCTCATCAGAAGCTGGAGGTGGAGGGTGGTGGTAGTCAATAAGTGTGGACCAAAGCAAAGCAGAGATCTAAACGTTTGTCTTTTAAACCTGGTGATACCCGGGTCTTCCAACCAAGAAGTGCTGTAGATTCCTGAGTGTCACTTGTGCAAATAGGCGAGAGGCTTCAGTTCCTTAGGGGAATGAGGGCAACCATGTTGCTAAGCAGCTACTTACGAAATGCACGTGTTGTGTTGGAACCTGTGTCTGTGTCCATGGGCTTGGTGGGCTGCGGCCACCAGTCATTACACTAGAGCAATTCAGAACATGTGTGAAAATGACATGCCAAAAACACTGCACCTTGGTTTTTCTTTTTGAAATAACTTTGATAGCTTTGCTTCCTTCCCTCTCCTTGTGACCGGAGCAGAAAGGAACAGGCGGAGTGGCCGGCAGCACCCGGTTTCTACAAGGAGGATGGTGGCGCTCTATGATTATGATCCGAGGGAAAGTTCTCCCAACGTCGATGTAGAGGTACCGACGTAGCTTTTCCCTGTATGCCCATAATTCAGTTAATACGTAGCTGGCATTAGAAAGCAGTGTTGTACAGTACAGTTGACATGTATAAAAATAACAGAAAGTTCATAATTATAAACTTGTTGATGTTTGTAGACAAATGGTTGCAGACAGATGTATATTTAGGAAAGGTTCATGACCAATGAGCAGTTTAGATTTATGGCTCTTGCTCAAACACATTCAAGGAAGATCCTTTCTGTGATTTATATGCTGTGGCTCAATGCATTACAACACATTGCATAGCGTAGTACAATACATATATCTCTATATAATATAAAGTAGAGTATGAGGAAAAACGCAGTTACAAATAGTAAGGAATAATTATTTCCCCAATATTATTTTCAAATTTCCCTCACATGTTTCCAGATAAGAGGAGGATTATTTTCTAGAAGCAGCCGAGCTCAGACTCACAAACTCATAGCGTGGATCATGCTTGTAGTTGCCTCTAATAACCCACCTTGCATCTGAGCAGCAACGTGAGCTGTCGTGTGTCCCTCTTTCTGCAGGCTGAGCTTACCTTCTGCACAGGGGACATTATCACCGTCTTCGGTGAGATTGATGAAGATGGATTTTACTACGTAAGTTGTCTTTCATCTGCCTGGTTGAACTGCAATGGGAACAACTCTTGCTGGAGGGATTAGGAAATGGCAGTCTGGCTGGACATAAGGGTATAGTTCCAGCCCGATATTTCATGGAAATAGCTATGAAACTAACTTAAAAATCAACTTATATGCTATGCATGGAAGCTCTTTCAAAAAGGGGTTTGCATCACGATTCCCGTTTTCCCAAGAGGAGAGAGCATTACTGCACTAAAGGTGGCTCACAGCTACCAAAACACTTGTACTTATGGATTGTTATTCTTAGGAATAGTTTGCCAGTTTCGCCTCTAGCATTTTGCAGGTAATGTTGATTTAGTTATAATATTCACTCAAATGGAAATCTGTCCACCTTCTTACAGGGTGAACTTAATGGACAAAAGGGGCTGGTTCCTTCCAACTTTCTTGAAGAAGTGCCTGATGATGTTGAAGTCTATCTGTCCGATGCACCCTCACGATATGTTCAAGACACACCGATGCGTACGAAAGCAAAAAGGGTAAGCAACTGAATAAGGAAAACCTTAGATTTTTATTTTCCATTGCATTCTGTCTCATATATAATTTAGACATTAATTTTAACATTTTTAACTCCATTTGCCCATTTTAAATTATTTAACTTTCAACTATATAAAAGGTAGCAGAATAAGGAAAAGTGATTTTGCTTAGCTTTTCACCAGCATGTTGCAAACATTTGTAAATGAAGGATCTAAATCTAAAATTTAATTGCAGTCATTAGAGTGTCTCAGTTAGTTAGTTATAAATGGAGTATTGCCAGCTTTTCCCTGGAGAAAATAGTTCCTAACGCTTCTTAACTATTCCTACTACATGCAGTGCCTAGGTGAAAACAGGAGTTCTTGCAGAGGACAGACTGGTACAAGCATTCCTTTAAATTCAAATCGTAGAAGCAACTGACACTGTTCATCTCTTAACTCTTAAGGTTTCCCATTCCAAATGGCATTAGTTAACTGCCCACAGACTTCTCTCTTATGAAAGACTAGTCATGTTTAGAGTTTCTCATTTTTGGTTTTGTTTCATCACTGCAATACCTTTATATATTATATATTTTATATATATTTTTATTTCTTTGCTCATCTGCTTGGAAACAGAAGAAGAGTGTTCATTTCACACCTTAATAAGGCAATGTAGCCTTCACGTAAGTGAGCAACTGAAGATACCAATAAAGATACCAATTCAAGCTACCTGACTATCTAATGCAAGTCTTGAAACTTAACTGTGGGGAAAGAAAAGAAATATGTCTCCAAAATCATTGGCCACAGAGAACAGGCTGTATGCGCTTACTATATCTACGCCAATCAATTTATCTTTTTCGGAGACAAATCCTTTAAAAAGGAAGTCTTGGAACTGTAGTCAATTAGGCCTTGCTTGATGAAGGCCAATGTTTGGAGCATATTTCTTCCTGAGCTAAATGTTTCTGTTTACATGGACAGGAGAGTTTGATGTTTAATGGCCCTGCAAGGAGAGCTGCGTATTGCATTGCTAGCCAACCTGAGAGGTGCAGAGTCCTCACAGCCCCTAAGAGAAAAAGCACAACCCAGCCCCAGCCCTTCCAGAACATGCGAGTGACATGGAAGCTGATGAGGTCTCTAGTTCACAGGAGGAGAGTTGGCTTTGAAACTCCTTAAATTCAAATATAGCTACTTATAGCTGCCTTAAAAAGTATTTTTTCCATGATCGATTATACCCCTGTTTGCCTAACTCTCAACAATTCTGAGCAAAACAAATACCTTTGGATGCTGACGTGGAGTAGGACTTGGAGAAAGGACACCCATTTGAAATACTAGCAACTGTTTGGTTTACCAATGCAATAGAAGTCTTGATATGAAACATGCAGCTCGCTCAGTGAATGCATTAGACTAAATATATGGTATCTTCAGGTGTACGTTGGGGTGCTTTACTAAGTTGTTTTTGTTTTGTTTTGTTTTTTCATTAGAATTAGACCTTGATTTAAAATCAAAGTTGGCTTGAAGCTCCTTTGCTTAATTCACTGTTGCACAACAAGGCAGTAAATTGCTAATGTTTTAAATACAAAATATCCGGGGTCCCTAAGGCATGGATTCTACTACGAAAATACCTTAACATATAATACCATGTTTTGTCAGCAGGGCACTGTAGTTACCATAGGCTTAGTATAAGTAGTTTTAGCCTTTTCATCCGAGTGTTTTTGATGATTAAAAAAAAATATATATAGCTCTGTTTAAACTATTTTAGGAATACTGTCATTCTAACTGTCGTACAAGGCTTCGCTTCCACTCAGCAACCTCATAGCTGCAGCATCCACATCGAACACGCAGGGTCTTTAAGCTTTCTTTGATTGCAATTAAGGTTCATTTTAGCTTTTTTTTTTTTTCTTTCTTATTCTTTCTTTCTTCTTCTACTTTTTTTTTTTAATTAAGCCAGTGTGCCATCCTCTCCAATATGTATATATGCTATCGAATTTTAAGGAAAAGGCATTTAAAAGGAATGAAAAATGAGGGAAAAGAAGGGAGGGAGGGAGGGAGGGTTTCTGTAGCATTGCAGTGATTCCTTCTGGAAAGGGTTTGGCTTCCACAGACTGCTAATCTGTGGCAATTAATTACCAAGTTCCAATTTTCTTAAATCCGTTGCTACAAGTGTCCCTCTTCATTTGCGTGCTCACTGTCAAGAGTACTGTAATGCAAATCCACTTTGCTGGCTTTTGCCAGAACTATGGCCAAACCACTTTATCCAACTCTGTTTAAAAGTGTTACCAACTTTGGGCTCTACTGCAGTGTGTGTCTTGCAATGCCTGTATTTTTTTCTCAAAATACCAATATTGGTTTCCCTAAGTCCCTACGGCATGTTAAGCCATAAAGAAGTGAACCAGACCTTTTATTTAAGTGGGCAATGGGACAAGTGATGTTACCAGCTTGTTTTGATGCTAATAGCTTTTAAGCTTTCAAACATTCAATAAATTATAACAATGTACCTAATAGGTTCCTCCTGAGAATACAGGTACACCAAGGAGAGCACCATCCCCCACAGTCCATCTCCATTCTGGGTCACCTACGTCATCTGTGGGTTCTGGTAGTCCCGGGAGAGGCAGGGATATGTCCTCGAAAAAGAAAAAGGGGCTGCTTTCCAAAGGCAAGAAACTGCTGAAAAAGCTTGGTGCAGTGAAATGAGTCATGTACTCCTGGACAACTTGTAAAGCTTCCACTCTGTGTATTTTTTTATTTTTTTTAATCATCAAAACTAGGGCTTTCATGACTATGCAGTGCACCTTACTGAACCCTTGGCATTTTTAACTCTGTCATCATGCGAATCGCCTACTCAAAGTGGCAAGGAAAAAGCAAGTGCGTTTGTTCCTGCTACAAGTCATGTCACAAATACAATAAAATTATTATAAAAAAATAAAGGTGAGGGGAAGAAATTTGGAGGAGGGAAAATACAAGCAGAAGGAGAACATTGGTTTAGCTGAGGTCACCTCTACCCCCTAACTTCATTGGATATAGCTCAGCATTTAGTCATCTTTAAGCCGCGAGGGGAAAGAAAACCCTCTGCACTGATGCTGGTTCAAAGCAATCACCCCTGCCCTACTCTTTATCCTGAAGGATGGTCTTGAAACTCCTAGTTTAATCAGCCTTGATGTTTTGCCTTATTAATGCACAATGATTTGTACTGTCTAATAAATATACAGCGTATACTTTGTATGTACTGTGTATTCAACTGTCTTCATCTTCCCTAAAACATGGTAATTTAAGATCAAATACTATGTTGCTGACTCCATTTAATGTCTGATGTAACTCCTGGGAGTTTGAAAGTGTTGTGCAAAACGTTTTTTTTTTTTCTCCTTAAAAAGAAAAAACAAAAATGCCCGTATTTGGATTTCTTTTTATCAACATATTCACTAAAGCCAGATACAGCCTCAGTTACTCAGAGAATCCACCCACAGGTTAAAGTATCCAAACCCCACTTTTCACATTCCTGGTTCAGTATTCTAAATGAGTTTTAGAATTTAAAAAAAAAAATTTGTTCCCTCTCTTTTTTGCTGTGTTTGGCATTTTCATCTTGTTGTCAGATTCACACTAAAATGCATGTCTAAACTCAAATAAAAAAAAAAAAACTGTTATATACACAAGCCGTAGCCAGGGAAAAGGCTGCAACACCTGGAAAAAAAATTATCTGCAATATTGGCATCTCAGTAATAATAAAACTTTACACATTGATGGCAGTCATTGGCTGTGACTATTTTGTAATTCTTGTCCATTTGTAAATTGTTTTTACTGTTTATACATACTTTTCAGACTGCCTTTCTTTTTGTAATTTATGGAAGGTTTATAAATGAATGATCAAAGCTTCCCCATTGTGTCTTCAGATAATAATGTAAATTATTGTAAGATAACCGTGTGCTAGATTATAACATTTAATTTAAAGAAGAAATAACTGGCCTAAATGTGTGGTAAAGTACTGTGTGGGTGTGTGCATGTGTACAATGTTGTGTAATATATTTTATATAAATAAATGATTTCATATTTTGTAGACTGCAGTATGTTTTGTATACCTGCTGTATGAGCTTCCTGATTGAGGTGCTTGCTCCCTGTTTTATCCTGTGTGTCTTTTTTAAAACACCTACCATCACTCCAAAAGGATGTGTTAAGATGATGTTAACGGGCAGGAAGATGCTGAAATACTGCACCCCAGTGGAGCAGGACCAGGCTGCAGGGCTCCTCTTCTACCTTTCCAGAGCTAAGCGTGGGGAGCAGCTCCAGCAGCTTCTTCATTCACCTCAAATAACAGAAATGTTATCAGAATAAATGACAGAACCTGTCACAGGTATAAACAGATTATCTACAGCTAGGAAGATATAAAGAGACGGCAAGTCGTGAACAGAGAAAGCTGCCCACAAGTGACATGCAGTAGTAAAACATTTTTTTTTTGTATTGGGGAAGAAAAGCCCCCCTTACTCTCTGTTACAAATTTCATGGTAAAGACCTTGGTCCAGACCTCTCAAGCTAGAAAGGAACTTTTTAGAAGCAAACTCAACAAACACAATCACACAAGCAAATACTATTGCAAGAACAACTTTATTTAAATCTCTCAAAGAAAAGGAACAAGTTTTGCAACAGTTAAATAGAAAAAAAGAGAAATAAAAGAAAGCAGCAGTAATTCAAATATCTCCCTTTCCATATGCACTACTTTGGCCACCTCGTTAATACAAAAAATAATGTTTTTTTAAAAAAAAAAAATCTCAAATTTGACAAACAACTGCAGGCTTTTTTTTTTTTTTTCTCTCCTTAGGAAATTAAGCTAGTCTTGTGCAATAGTTACCTATGAAAGTCTTAGAAGCATGTGAAGTGTTGCATAAAATTACATTCTAACTAATTGCAAATGCCTAACAGAAAGATAAGGAAAAAATATCCATGAATCATACAACTATCTAGGATGCTCTTCTTTGCAAACCATGGCTGATGTAGGCACTGATATTTTTGGACAGAAATTAACTGAATGTCCGTTAAATGAAAAAAAAACCAAAAAAACAAAAAAGTCAACCAAGGTAGTTTTGTTCAAATTAGGTATTTGTGGTTATCTAAAACAATGATTTAATTATACTATGCTATTAATACGACTTCTGTACTAAGAGAAAGCATGTTAAAAGTCCATGCTAAGTAATTAAATCCCCCGTAACCGCATTCAAGCTTGGTAAAACTCATCACTTCCAGGTGAAAGGAGTCTGTAGTTTCAGATAATACAGATGCTCCTGTATCTCTGACAGATACAGAAATAATTTTCCCTGACTTCTCATGCAACTTTGGCATCCTTACAACTTTTCCCTTAGTTTATGCCAGTCTAAAAATCCCATTTCCTCTACTGCTAGGAAAAGAAGTGAACACAAAGTTTGCATTTTACCATTTTAATTTCCCTGCAATTCACTTGCCGAGTAAGCATTAAAAATTCTGCCCCACATGTTACAGCAGTATGCAGTCACTATGAATAGCTGATTGCTTTCCTCTTTTCTGGGGGCAGTTGATATGAAATAGATCAGGAGACAAAACTTTGCCCACTTTTTAACAGCCAAGAAAACAAAGCAGAATTCAACCACCTTTTGAAAATGAAGAGTTAAATGTGAAAACTGGAGAAGCCTGGATTTTGGTCAACATAACTGAAAACCTCATATGGTAAAAAAAATTATGCAGAAGACTTCCCAAAGACATAAATAAGACAAAGAATAACTGATATTATTTAGTGAATAATCCAAGAGAAAAAAAATTGCACACTTCTTATAGCCAGCAGAATCCCTTACAATGAAAATAAAGTTCTACAGCAGTGCATTTACATTACCCGACACATGAAATTACCTTTAAAGAACAACACCCCCCTGACAATTATACATGCTGTTGTGCACTACATTTTGCAGGTGACATTTAACCTTCAAAGGTAGTAGAGTCTGTCTGAAAGGGACAAGTTTGGTTCCCTGTGAATACTCTGCCCTACAAGGAAAGCCAGTTTATGGGCGTACTGGCAAGGAGCAGGCACTCGGATGACACCCTAGAGAAGGGAAGAAGAAGAAAAAGGAATTAATTTTCAGTGAATTTACCAAAGCATAAAGCATGCATTGTAAAAAAGGATTCTGGAATTCAGAAGTATTGGTGTGTGTGAAGTTTCTATTCCTTGTAACTTATGCAAATTTGTCAGACATTACATACATAGAACGCATTAAAAATGTGTTTTATAGAAACACAGATGCAGACAGGTTCTCTCCTCCCTGCCCTGCCTGCAAGAGAAACAAAAAAAAAGAAACAAACTGCCATGCAGGTTTACATTCAGTGCTGTTTCACACAGGGATGGGAATTCCAGTGTGTTATTCACCACCAAACTGACAAATCTAATATGCACTTCAGACATGAGCTGACTGTGTGCTGATCTTAGCATGCAAAAGCAGAGGTCCTGAGGGAAATGGAGATGCAGCTCTACCTCCATTCCACAGAAAGGTGGAAGTATTTCTGCAAGTAAGAAACCATGACTTCACTGTGCTTATTACAAAAGATTTGGGGACAATTCAAAATGGCAAATATCCTGTGGCGAGACTAACAATTACCTTTGATTTTCAAACTTTAGAAACATAAGACAAGTTATCACAATTAGTCCTCAGACCACTACTCCAGGTCACGAGGCAAAACTGCAGGCTTTTTGGCTCAATATGGGTGTTCCAAGTTTACCTTCTTCCACCTTCCTCTGCACCTCATAAACCTAACCTGTTATTACTGCATAACGATGCTTATTCTTAGAGAAAAAAATACTATCCTTTCCCAGAGAAAATACTTACCGACCAGTTATAGTACATGTGGCAAAGTTTGTAGGTTAAACGTTGTACGTGATCTGGTTTCAATCCACTGCTGTCATAAATTACATTATAATGTGTGGGCGCAACACTACCACTTTTCACTGCCTGGCTCACAATGAAGAAATCATACCTGTACCAGAGAAACAAAACCCACAGAAGTTTCGCAGGAGTTTTATTTTCAAAAGGGCAGAAGTGTGGAAAACACAAGAGTACTTTCCACATTGGATACACTCCCCTTTATTATGGGATGCTAACTAACAAATATTACTCACCATTCTGGTCTGGTAACCTCTACATCAACAACAGTTCCAGGGGGTGGATTTTGAGGTCTCCCACCAGACTGGGCAAAGAATCTGGTGCTTACTCGTTTCTTCACAACTATCACACTCAGTCTGGGACTAAACAAAAACAAAAAACAAGCAAACAAACAAACACAACAACAACAACAACAACACTGAAAAAATGCACCAAGAGTATTGCAGGAGCAGATTCTCTAGGGTGTCAACTTGAAAGCAACTTCAGTTCTCTAGGGCATTTATTTTACAGATGAAGTCCCTACTGATTCATTTCTTTGGAATAAATAGGACATTGCATGAAGACCCCAAGTGATCTTCTAAATACAAATCTCATGCTGCTGTATTTCCACCCCATCTTTTGGGTATAGCCAACACTGCTGTGCTTTAGCAGTATTCTTGGTAAAACGGAAGCCACTGACAGAAGCTGAACAGAAGCAAGCACTTCAATTCCCAGCAGCTGGAACTTATTTTGTGATCTTGCCTGCTGTGTCACAAATAATCTGCACTAAATAATTAAGAAACAAGAAGTCAAAGAACCACTTAAATGAACAGCACTTTTAGAGCAAAATCATATCAACTGCTTGAGCAGAATGTAAGTGTCTAGACAACAATCCTTATAAAAGTGGAAAGAAAAAGTTAACACACATGAAATCACAGATAGGATGTGATCAGTTGGAAAATAAGATCTTAATCAAGAATGGTTTAATGTGTTCCTGTGTGTGTTTTCATGGACGGAATACAAAAGTAATAGACATACTATCTTTATGTATTATATTAGAAATTACTATAGTAAGTTACTTGCCCTCAAGTATAAATAAATAAGGATAAAAAGATGACAATCTTCCTCAGGGAGAGGAAGATTACCAATAATTTTTGGTAAAATGTCTTTTTTTTTTGGCTTGGAAAAAAAGAGGGTTGGTGAAAACATACTTACTTGTAATCTTTACCAACAGATTTCAAGCAATCTAGAAGTTGTGGCACCTCATAATTAACCAGGGTTTTTAGTTGCCCATCACCTACACCATCACGATACACCATAACACGAGAGGGTAAATACTTATTCCACTTGAACCAATCTCTCAGAGCGGCTTAAAACGAAACAAAAAACGAAACAAAAAAACACTCAATATTTATCAACACGAAAATTCATTCCAAAACTAAGAAAAGAATTCTGATTTACCCATGTACGAACACAGGAAAAACCTAAAGACATTATGTAGTCCAAGGGTCTTTTTGACAACAAGGAACTGTCATCCCTCTCAACTGTTATGTGACTTTTTCTCCTACGCCTTCTAGAAGTGCTGATATACATTCTGTTATATAATTAAAAACATCTACAGAATTCAGCAATGAGATATCACGCTGAAGACACGCTTTTCTTAGGCAAGAAAGTAAATGGGAAAGACTTCTAAGCCTGCATTCCAAATTTTGTTCAGAGATAATACACAGAGTAACCTTAATGAGAAAAAAGAAGAAATCTTTGGGAAAGGTAACTGGGCAAAAAATGTACAGTTCTGACAACTCCCTTCTCAAAGAAAGCAGTATTCCTTCCTTCCATACTCTGGAAACTTCTACCTGTTTTGCAGACTATGTTTCTTTAAGAGTGATCCAAATCAGATGAAACTTTGTTCACTTTAAAGCAGAAATAATTCCCCTTTCCTCCAAAATATTCTTTGGGGTGCACTGATACTACTTAAGTATCAGAAAAGAGGGAATCAATGACAGAATGTACGCAATTGCTAGTAGTTGTCAGCAACGTTATAACTGTACTTCTAATCCATTCTTATCTAAGAGGAAGTTGCTATTCTTTCCCTTTGAGGCAGCAGAGCAAAACTAAGCTATAATTCCTTGAACACGTTTCAGCAAGAGTAGGAGGCCATCCCTTACTTTGCAAGCAGGCTTTGAGCCCATCCACAAGTTCTTGCCCACGATCCTGAAGAACACAGCGTGAGAACCACCTGTGAAGAAGAGAATGAGAGATGACCTTCAAAGCAATTTGTAGATCTGTTGCAACTACGAGTTGTTTTGAAAATGGCTATGACCACTCATCTTTAGGGCTACCGAGGGACAAGGCAGCTAACTAAGATTTAGTACACTATAGGAGAACACTGTCCCCACAAAGCTGCTGTGGCAGCCTTAACATCATATTAAAATTTTCTTAAACTAAAAAGCTTTCAAACAAGTCAACAACAACAAAAAAGAAGCATCTGTCACCCTAATGCTGTTTATCCCAGCCCTTGCCCCACCATTTGCCCCTCATATCCTATAAGGGGCAGAGTACAACAAAGAATTCCTAAGTATAGTCTGTTATTATTTTAACACACAGTTCTTATTAACAGTAAGAACAATTAACTATACACTTAAATCAATTCAGATACTTTTATACCATGACCATCACAAAAGAGTTTCAGTTCAGGGAACTTTCAAGAGACTTTTTCTTCAGTACTAGGATCTTACCGGGTCATTCCTTGATTCAGGCTAGCAACAAACCCTGCAATGGACCGCTTCCCAGATACAGTGTCATGGTAACAATCAATTCCCACAACCATTAGCTGTTTCAGCTGAAAAGGAATGAACACAGAACGTGTACTAGTGCGTGCAGATATGCAAAAAGCACCTGCCACCTCCACCCTACAGTGTAAGGGATCATGACATAAGCTCTATGGTTTAAAACACTTGAGTTATTGGCATTAAATCTGCTGAATTCTGCAACTCCTATCTCACATTTAACTGTACCTCTCACACATAGGAAATGTAAAAATCAAATACTTTGCCAAACTATGGAAAAAGAATACTGAATTCCTCCTTTTTTTCCCTCTCTTCTTCCCCAAAATGTCTTTCTTTTCAGTATGTAAGTGTAGCATTAAAAAAAAAAAAAAAAAAAAAAAAAAGGCAAGTTCTCCACCCATCTTACAATTCATTTGTAAGGCAATTTTTGTTGCTATGGCCATAATACTCTGAGGCTTGCTTAAAGTGCGAGCAATCACACACTGACTTGGAATGGGACAATCTGTGCACAAATATTTCTTTATGGCATCGTACTTATCCTTTCGAGAACTAGACAAGAGACAAACTACCTTTAAAAGAAAAAAAATAAAATAAGAAGTTAGTCTCAGATTTACATTACAACTGTAGTGCTTTTGAGAATATTTCCCATACAAGGACAAAATTCAGGAGTTCTCAATAAAAGGAATCTTTGGAATGTTTTCATGTCTATACTTTAGGACTAAGTACAAAGGTCTTTTCCAGAGAAATGTTCTGGGTAGTCTCAGGTTTGAACAGAGTATGAGAACAGGCACATAAGGAAGAGTAGATGTTGCGAAGCATTCTCAGAAGTTTTATTTCTGAGAATGTATCTATTAGTGTTAATAAGATACAAATGATAAGAGATTAACATACTTTGAAATTACGGATTCAAATACATACTATGTTTGTGTCAGAGGTAACATTTTGTTGTAAAACTCTTAAATAAGCTTCTGTTCTATCATCTACTTCAATCCTGAAAGAAGAAAAAAAATATATGAATACTTATAGAAAAAATAACTGGCTGATATCAAAACTTAAGTACAAACTCTCAAACTTGCTAATCAGTACTGTTACGTTTACACTTGTTAAAAAATACAACGTTCATATTCCTTGAGCATTCAAGAGGAACTGCCTTCCAATTTAGGCTACCAATAAAGTTAAAAACAAGCACAAGCAATCAAAGAATATTTTTGTAAAGAGAATCAAAATATGGTCAAAGTCACGAACATTTATGTTTCCCCTTTTGTTACACATATAGCTTCACCTGAGAAAGTTCTGCTCAGTAACTGTATGTCTAACACTGTTAGTCTTTGGCAACCTTAACCCCCAGCAAAAGCCCCCACAGATAGAAGTGTGACTAAGAAACTGTCACTTGAGAAATCTGAAGAATCTGGATACTCAGAGCAACTTTATTAAAACCTTGTAGAAATAGTATAGAATCCCATGGTACCTCTTATTTAACGACATGTGCATGCTAACAGACATACTTTAGGAAGCACAGAGGTACTTCCCAGCAGGTTTCTCAAACTTACATAATTGCCTTGTTCATTCTGATTCCCATGGATGGCGTGACTTTAAACAGATTTTGAAGTAATGCATTAGCAACATCGTAGTTGCGCCGTGTGTATATTAATAACCAGTTGTCCAGAGGCTTTGCATTGATCAAGGGAGCTCCCCTAGTTTCTTTTGACCAGTCAGCAAAATGAGGATTGTAGTCAAACTGTAAATGAGCATTGGGGTGAAGGGAGAGAAAATAAAGAAAATCAACATATAACCAAAAAGATACATTAAAGGTACTGCCCTATGCACAAAAACAGGCACTCTGTCTAGAAAAATCTGACACGATTTTACTGTTCCTTTATGCTACTCTCATAGACCAATTTAAATAAACTTCATCTAATCCTTTCAAGCCATCCTCTCAAAACACTTCATTTGGAATTACATGAAGATGCTTTTATTTTCACCCCTTTTAAGTTGTTACTATTTCCTACACAGATTTTGGCTGGGTGCAGCATCCATTGACAAGCAATCAGAAAGCTTTAGGTCACATCCTTCACTCTCAAACTAGGGAAGGCTGAGGTAGCTCACTCCTCCAATTGAGCCTTTTAAGCAGGTTTTAATTGACAGCATGAGTAACAAACATAGTAATTGTGAAGTAGCATGCATGTGGATTGCCTAATTAAAGTTTTGTGACAGGTTTTGTCAAAAATTAGCAATTAGTAACCGTTTTCAATACAGTAAATCTAAAATACAAGTCCTAGAGAGCTAAGCAAAAAAAATGCTATCACAGGATGCTGACAGGTTCTTTCTCCAAATAATTGCAGGATAGGCAGACCATGACACAGTATAGTTAGAAATTAATTTGCCACAGACGTAGGTTTGTGACAGACTGACATAGCATTACAGGAGAGGCTTCTACAGAGCAGATTTGTTGTGCTGTGCTGGCAACCAATTTACTATTTCAGCTACTCATGCTGAAGATGTAAGCCAGCTTTGAGTGAATAGCTTCTGCATGAGTACAGCCCACCCAAATTGAATCAACAGTTTTCATCTGAAAGCTTTAGGATTTTAAATAGATGAAAATCTTGCTAGAAACATCTCTATTCTAACTTGTATATCTTAAGCCACTTTGTAGAGACAGAAAGGACTGTTTTGAGAAGACATTACAGTAATTCAAGTTAGAAAGATCTTCCAACATTCTTAAACTACTATTTGAGAAACTTAGAAATGTTTTGTTTGAACAATGACTTGTTTTATGACTTCATACATAACCCTTTCGTTTAATAAGACATCAGGGAGTAGTTCATCCTTTAACAATCTGTTTCAGTAGTGAATGGTCTAAAAGATTTCAAGTTGTTTATTTACCACTCTTCCTGCTTGATGAATCTTCTCTGCTTGAACAACTCTTCCCGTAAAGGATAGTAAGTTAGAATCGAAGCTTAAACCCCAGTCTCGAAGCTCTCTTTGAACACTGTCATCTCTATTTAGAGACAAGACTTATATTAAAACATAATAATTGTGCCTGAGATCCAGTTTAGATATATTTTTAAAGGCCAATATGTTTTCCAAAGCTTTGTTGCAATATGTATTTCTCAACCAAATCTTTCATGCTAAAGATGCACAAAATATCGAGATATCATACTTCTGGATGTAGTCAATAAGTCTTCCAACTTCACGTTGCCTTTGCTCAGGTGTCAGTCGTGTATGAACAGATAAGTCTTTCATCATATTAAAATCATTACGCATCTTCTCAGTTAACCCTGCATATTAAGGGAAATTAATTTCTTAGTTTTTCTACTTGAAAAGACTAAAGAGCAAGTAGTACAGCTCTGTTTTAAATGTAAAGCAAAACAATGCAATGCTGAGAAGACAGGCACTGCAAGTGAGTATCTCGCGGATAAATATATGCATTTACATATTACATATGCTTATTATATAAAACTTTCTGTAAAATCTCTTTTCCGTATGGTAAACTTCTCTTTTCAACAAAAGTTCTATCACCAAAGTCCAGAAGTTAGAAGTGGGCCAATGCTCAAATCCAGACGTAAAGGCTAAGCTGTCAGATATTTGATACATAACAGCCTCATTTAAATATTTAAGTTTTACCTTTCAAAACTTGCCTCCAAATTTACACTTACATAAGCAAACACTTCTACTTAATCTGTAAAAAGGTTGCTGTTAAGCTACCAGTTCTGGTAGTAGCCACAGTTTGACAAATTCTTAGAAACCCTGTACCTGTTAGGTAGCATAACTCTGGAATTAGTACAGCAGGTCCTGGCATAAGGCTTCCTCTTCTCCTCCTAGGCTGACTGACCAGGACAGGCTGGTTCAAGTCAGTAATGTCTTGATTATATTGCTGTATTAGAAATATACGTGTTACTAAAGTGAGCATTATTACTAGGAAAAGTATGTGTTATGAGTAAATTACTAAGAGAAATTTTTTCTCCAAAAAATTAGCAGGTATAAACCCCCATCCTGCACTGGAATTAAGTCTTATTAAAATCAATAAATAGTATATTTTGGTTTTGAAAGGCAGCTGGGGGGACTAGGGATGGGAAACTTTCTGCCCTACTTAAACTGTGAAAGCTATGCATAAATTGTGCCGGAAAGAATTAGCATTATCAAACAGGTTCTCTTAACATGACTGTCCACATATTCTATCTCCACAAATCAAACTGCAGTAGTCAGGCAAAAAGAGACAGTCCAGTCTATCATAACTGCAATCTGAGCACTACAAAATAACACAGTGAAATGCATGCCACTTAGGGTAGTTACTTCTTTCAGATTCTATAGTATCTATTAAAGATAAGAGGCTATTAAGGATGACTATTAATTATTAAACCAAACATTATAACCAGTCCTCTATTGTTACTTCTGAAGCTTCAAGCTCAAGCAGAATGCACAAACTGCGCACCATTTTATAGTAGTCTATGTAGCTGATTTCAGAGCCATCTGCTTTTCTGAAGGTACACTTTGGATTGGCATCCCAGTCAATGTCATCAACTCTGTATGTTTTATTATTGTACCTGCAAAAAGACAGGAGACTCTATCTTACATAATACCAATTACACTCATAGACTGCTAAATGATTAAGTCATTAATATCTAAAAGGGAAGAGGGAAAAACTTATATTACTCAGATTTCAACAAACATTTTAAGAAACAGTGTGAAGCATGTAGGTATGAGCTGTAACACCAAGTCTTCCAGAATTTATAGCTCTCTGTCAGAAAGTCACAGATGGTTCTCAGAGATGGTAAGTCCCTTATTTGTATACCAAATAACAGTGCTAACACCACTGTTTGGGTTTGTTTGTTTTTGTAAACGTTTATCATCAAAGAACAGGTTCATTATTTAAGCAGCCATTTCAAGTAGGAGGGTTTTAGTCTCGTATGAAAATGTACTCATCAGTCTAACAAGAACCATAATTAAAGCAAATTAAGCAATGATGCCCTCTTATTTTCACACTCACCTCAGCTAACTGAAGTACAACTGGCTCATATAATGCAAATTTAGTTACATTTTAAGGTTTTGTTTGCTAAGATACATTGTGAAGCAAAATGAGACTGCAACATGCAAAATCCAGAGAAACCAGCTTTTCAAGCTGTATAGCCCCAATAAATACATCACTTAGTCTGATGCAAGTATCGAGAAGCATTAGCCAAGTCAGAATACTACACTAAGACACATTTTTCTGGCTCTTGATTATTTCTGGTACACACTAATACCTCATCCAACTGTGCCATGTACTCTGTTACAACAGCCTACACAAACTGATGCACATTAGGGAAAAAACAAACATCTTACTTTGTAAGAACAATTAGACCTATCAGTTCTTTAGTGCAGATATCTCTAAATCTTTGTTCTTCAACCTGGTTATACAGATTGTACATAAAATCCAACACTGTTTCACTACGAAGAACTTTATGGCTCACATCTGTACATAACATAATGTTTTTTTCATACTGCAGAATAGAAGTTGTGAAGCCTGGCCAAACCATCAGCCTGTCAAAAGAAAACATACAGAACCTTAGCAAGCTTTAAAACATCTCTATTTTTTCCCTTTAGTTACTTCAGTCTACCTCCCCAAACACTGAACTGCAGTCAAGATACAAAGAAACCATTTTCTAAATATCAGCAATATCCCAAAAGGCCAAAAAAATTAAGCAATGCAAGCACCTTTAATCAACTTAAAATAAAAGATTAATTTAATGACATAGCAATTTAAGTGCTGCAAACTAGCACTTACCTAGAGCTAAGTAAGAGCAGAGAATGCTGCAAAATCCAAGAAATTCACTTCATGTATTTCTCATGTATGTTAAATAAAAAGCATGGGGGTATTCAAGACACTTTAGAGACAGAGTTTATCTACATGGACACTACCGAATTACTTACATAGGCAAGTCCAATGGAAGAATGTACACTACAACCATATGACCTGGCCCAGTCCATCTGGAGCTTACTAACACGTACAACAAGCCTAGGGCTAAGCAGAAGCAGCTTGATTTTTTAAGTCTCTGGTTTTATTAGAAGATAAACCACTGAACTTATATCAAATATTATTCTCCTCATTCCTCCCTCTCCTCCCTCCCATTAAACCTGGAGATCCTTTTTTTTCAAACCTGTGATTAGGGATGCTGATTGGGTCACTGGGGTTGTAATAATTACGTCCAATTTGCTGCAAATTCATTATCTTCAAAAGCCTAGAAGTTGAAATAATTATCTTGTTATTATTCTGCCAAACCTCCCGCAGCCCCATCCTTCCACAGAACACCCTCTGTAGAATCTTATTTTTGGTTCATCTGGCTAGACGAAACCAAGCCACAATGTAAACTTCTCATTAAATGTCATGTAGAAAGACCACAGACACTTGCAAAGTCAATAACAACTAAGCAGCTGAGGATAAGATTTGTAGTTCATGCTTTGTAAAGGGAACATTTGAGTCAGATATTTTCAAACAAGAGACATAACTTGGAAAGCAAACCTTCTAAAAATTATGTTGTAGAACTGCAGGCATGTAGGTGAAGTAGGTGGCAGCTCATTAGTTAAGGTGATTGTGATCTTCACATCTTCTCCATTTCGGGTCCTACTAAACACTTCAGTAACCTGAGAGACAGAAGGTCAGTTAATAAAACTAGACAAATAGGGCTATTGCTGGAATTTGGTTTGAATTTACATTGATACTGAATTGCACCTGCACGTTAAGACTCAAGGTAATAATTTCAAGACTTAGTAGGAAATAAAATTCCTGTTTTGCCTATGGTTGTGAACCACAATGCTTTAGAATGCTTGGTTCATTCAGGCAAGGATGACTAATTAAGCAGAACTGAGGCCATTCTGAAGCATCTTCTACCAGCAGAAAACTCGGAACAAAAAAATTGGGTACAGAGTGGCCCACCCTTTCAATTACATGGGGTGTGAGAGTACACAAGTTATGGAAAGCCTGAGGCAGCAAGAAAATCAAAAGAAAAATACTGTCTGCACTATTGACAACTGTGTGGAGAGTTATTCTAGCCTGGAGAACCTGGGCATTAGATGTTTATTACTACATTTTTACAGACAAGTCAGTCAGCTTTAGTTATACAATCAGTCCAATAGCATCGCTCACAAAACGCAAAAAATTGACCCAGACTAGTAAGAAATAGAGGGCATGATAAAAAGCAGGTCAATATAAATAGAATATAGTATTCTCACACCACACCTTGTTGCCTAGTTTTTTTGGCAAGAATAATATTGTTCCATCAAATGCATGTGTCCTTCCAATTAGCTCTTCATGCTGAAAGAGCAAAGCTGATCGAAGACGGCGTGCTTCCATTTGAGGATTATAGTCCACATGATACTGATATAAAGCCCACTGGGGTCGAGACGTCAAGCGAAAATAATTTGTACTTAACCTTATCATAATACCAGAAGAACCTAAAATGATAGGCAAACATGTTAATAGGTGTGATTTTTTTTAAAAAACAACTTTATAGTATTTTAAAATTCCCCAAATTTGCTTAAAATGTCATCAATCCAAAGATTAGAGATCATTTGTTTACTGCAACTCTTCCAGCAAAGTCATCTATAGAATATGCTTGCATAGGCATAGTATGATCATAGGCAGCCACCTGATTATCAGATCTTTTTAAAATTCTTTCATCTAGCAGGAAAACTATCACATCATGGATTAGTGTAAACATTTAGATGAGTAGCCTGATTTCCAAAGGAAAAGAAACAGCTACAATAAATTTCTGTCCCAAGGTAATGGTGGGCAGGGATTGTGGAAAAATTACTTTCTTTACATGAATCACAGGCAAAGAACAGAAACTTACAGAAGCAAATCTTCAAAAGCCAAATAATCCTGGTTTGCCAGGATTGCATGGTAGAGAAACAGAGCTAAACATTTGATAGTTTGCTTCAGCTGTGGCACAAAGAGAACCAAACTGACTGTAATACTGCACTGAAGCTCCAGCAAGATTCAAAATCTCACCAAGAGTTAGTTCAGTTAGTTCAGTTTAATTTTCCGTTTAATTTAAAGTTGGCAAGGTAGAAAATATTGTCCTCGGGGGAAAAATAATAAGAAATCATAAAAGCCTAGGATAAAAACTTCCTGAAATTGTTAACTTGAACATAGAAATAATGCTTTGGTTTTCCTGATGTGTGCTTCTCCAAGCAAGACCTATCTAAATACTTATAATTTAAGGCACTACTCAACTTGTCTGAAATACTGTAGCATTGCATGTTTTAGAAATAAAACAGAACAATCTTGGTTTGCCTTTAAAACTATACATAATCTTAACATACCTGTTTTTGATTCTCGAACATGTTCTATAGCTTGTCGAGTATTAACTCCAAGGTCATGAAAGTCTCGACGACGTCCACCTCTATCTCCTAAAGACATTTCCTGAAAGCCTGCTGAAATCTGAAATTCTGAAATTTGAAAATTGGGGAAGGTTAAGAATGACAAAGAAGATTCAGATATAAATCTGAATTAAATACAGTTTTAATTTTACATAATTTCACTTTCAAAATTAGGAGAAAATACAAAAGGTTAAATTCCAGCTTTTGTTATACAGCGAACACATCGAAACATAGCACTCACATAATATGTATTAGCTTCCTAAGAATTACAGACAGTTAATGATTAGACAAAATAGTTGATTAGCCACCTAAAAAAAAAGAAGTGGAGTAATATATCATGTGAGTCAATATTCTGTTCTGTCAGAGACTGCACATCCTTCATTTCAGCTTCAGGTAATTCACTGAGTCGCTTAAAGACACTGATGTGAAAAAGGTAGCAAAAGCCACATTTTCTGCTTCCGATTCAGTAACAACAGTGAGGTATGCAAATGAAGTTCATCACTGCGTAATTGACTATGTCAACTGCTATTTATTTTTAAACTATTTTGATAGATGAAATGGTGTTCTGTTTAAGTGCAGCACATTTAAGGTAGCTTTCAAAACCTGAATTAATTTATAAAGCACATTAAAAGAGCAACACTATGATCACAAAATATATACACTTTTCCAAATCTTAGTCATGAATCTCACTCTGAAGAGGAAAAAATAGATATAAAGAACAAATTAACTGCATTCTGTGGAAACTACATGTTCTTGTGGGCCATAAACTTCATTTTCTCTCTTTCTCACCTTCTGGTTTTGAAGCACCCGGAGGGCCTCTCTGTCGCCCGCGGCCAGCAAGCTCTCCTGCTGACAGGAGGGGCAGGAGACAGGGCTGCTGAGGCTGCGCATGGCCGGACTGCTGGCTTGGCAAAGGCTGCTGATCCTGCAAAGCCTGCAACAGTTGGGAACAACTTTTCCTGCTGCAAGTGAAGAAACAGCATAGCACTGAAAGTGCTGCAAAAGAAAGCCACTAGCCAGTTCCAGAATACCCCACTTTCAGGAACAGAAAAATTAGCATTATCATTTATTCAGTACCATTAAAGTTATCCTCAGCTGCACAACTAGCACTATGAACTACAAAAATCAGAATTACTCCTCTGCATGTCAAACTCCAAAGTGACAGCCTTTTGGAATTTTTTATCTTTATTGTGATTAATCATTTAACCAGTAATAAGCATTATCTTCCTTTTTCCGAGTCCAATTTCCAATTCTTAACTTATCTTCTGACACTTCAAACAAAAGACTACCTATTCATACTAAAAAAACAAATCTTGTAACGGTAGTGTCCAGTGAATAAAAAAAACATACTAAGAATGACACATTGCAAAGAATACTTTGGAATAAGCTGAACCATTTGGATATTCCCCCCACTTCCTACTCTAAAAAAAAAAAAAAATGCAAGCCTCCAATGGAGGGGGGAAAGGGAAAAAAAAAAAAAAAAATCAGATTTATTCTACTCAAGGACTATTACACTGAACCTTCAGCCAAGAGCAATCCTACACTTCACAGTTTTGCTTTATAAGTAACCACAAAATGGCAGCCTGCCACAGTAGTGTGGTTAGTCCCTCCTGCTGAGGAACCAAATTGCCTTTAAGTGGAAACAAGCAACAGGCCAATATCCAGGATGATCCTGAAACCAGAGCTATATAGAGCCAGTGTCACTGGAGCCAGCGGCATAACCTGCCAGCAATATATTCCTGAATCTGCTCTATTGCTGCTCCACTCCCAGAGTACAAGGAACATATCCCGTGATTCCCTATGCAGGTTCTGACGCTCAACATAAGTAAACAACTACACAAGCTTCTTTTCTTTCCTCTGTTCTTCACCTAGTTTTAACACCTTGTAAGACCCATCAATAGCATACGCTCTGGGAAGCCTGTAGATACTCATTAAGCACTACTGCAGAAATTTACTGTGCACAATCCCATAAAGTACAGGTTAAAACTATTAGGGTACAGTACAGCCAAAGTAACAAGATATTATCACAAACCTTGTACTCTTGGTAGCACTCAAAATAGTTCAAAAAAGAGGAGTTCTGCTCCTATACTCTATCCTTGCTCAGCAGGCAGCTGCAGGGTCGCCTGTCTGGCTTCTCTAATCCAACTGCTAGACTCCAGCTGTCCTCAGAGAACCCACGCTGCTGATGGGCAGCCTCTACTCCCATCCATGCAAGGATTAGGAAGACCTTATTCTGGGTTAGGAATTATAATACTTCAGTGACTGTTCAGTATAGAAGTCAAATGGTATGGAACACTTCTGCTTTATGTTTGGTTGTTTCCATCTTCCTCTGCAATCAGCAAGGATTGAAACCCTTCATTCTGCCACCTCCTTCATTCTGAATGGCTCTACGGGAACAACTACACTGCAATAAAGCCCTTGTTTGTAATCACACAAAATACATTTAATCAAAAGACGTAATGCAACTACATACCTCACATTACATATTTACATGCAGCAATAATAGAGAATAGCAGAGCTCTGCCATTTCAACCCTTAGCCAGGCTAATTAAAAAGAGAACCAACTTACAGATGCAGCTCCTACAGAAGGAGGAGCAGCCTCTTGTCCCCGTGGTCTTCCTCTGGCTCTGGCTCTAGCTCTTCCTGTCATTTTCTCTTCTAGGCAAACCACCAACTGAGTTAATGTCTGATCTTCTGCTCCCACAGTCCTACTCCAGTAAATATTACAAGCAGTACTATTACCTTTGTCTTAATTATACTATAGGGCAGAAAAATGATTTCCTACTCAACTTATGGTTAAGTTTTCATAAAATTTTGCCACAGATACTTAGAGAAACAACAAGCTTACCCAACGATAAACTAGGGCCTGCTGGCTTTACATTCAGGGCTCACTGAAGGCTTAACCCAGCATAATTCATTACCCAATGGGTAGTTTTGGTTTTAGCGAAGCCCAGGTAGTTCAGACTGACTCTCCATGATTCAAACCAACCCCCTTTCTCCCCCACAAGGCAGCCTCTCCAGCAGCTTCTAAGGGACATTGCTCCCCTAGGGCTCTGCAGGCCCCAGCGTGGTCACCCGCCCAGCATTACCTCAGCGAGGCGCGGGGGCGCTCACGCTCCGACGCAGCGCCACCACACGCCCTCCAAACGACACCACGCCACTCGCTCTCACCGGGCACCACCAGCTGCCCCCGCAGCCGTCCCCCTGCCCCGGCTGGGCTCTCAGGACACTTTTCCGGG
>NW_010588050.1:0-18172 GCF_000705375.1 Tinamus guttatus
CAACAAATGCCTAAGCCATTCATTAGTTAAAGTTACTCCGGTTTTCCAGGAAGTTTTGTCTAGTGCAAGAATTTTATTTTTTTATTTTAATCAAAAAGCACAAGAGGATTAATGTATCCCAGAATTCAAAACAAGGAGAAGTTTATATAATGATCACTGTTGCTCATTTTGCATTAAAATCTTATAATTCTTCTCACTGTTCTGTAAGATCACTTTTTGAATGTGTGGGATTAACGAAGAATTTTGCCTGTGCTACTCAAATAAGTAAGACTGGGGAAATACATAAAAGTTTCTAAGTAAGTGCTCTGTCAGATCATGGATCATTGTTAAACATATCACTGCCTTACACTTAAGTGAAAATCACGACTGAATTTTTCCTATTAGAGATGGCATACAGGCCTTATGCCGTTTCACTTATATTTATTTTATAAGTTTTCACTATGCACTTAAATTTATATAAATAAGCAATTGCATACAAACAACATGCTCAAAACAAAACTTGAAGAAAAAAATTGTGAATATTTTAAATTAAGACAAGGAGATCTAAGGAAACACTGCAAATACTCTACATTACTCTCATCTCGTCATATAAAATGTAAATTTTGCATGTTTATTTTTATTCTGCTGACAGTATATCTCTTTGTAATGCTTGGTTTATTTAGTTCCCTGCTCATTCTGCCCATCTTTGCAAGCAAACACACACTCAGTGCTACAGCAGATTCAAATATTAAACAAAATCCAAACTATTCTGTTTAGTTTGGCAGAATATCAATCTGAACCGGCATGTATGAAAAATCAGTTTGCTATATAACAGATTGGCTCTCAACTGTCTCTCTTTACAGTTTTTTATTATTAATTGAAAAGATAATTTTGTTTCATTTCAGAGATCAGCTACTGTTCTTTATTTATTTATATATTTTTTCCTTCTGTGCCTGAAGGTGCAGTTTTGTGAGGCTACAAACCCTTGTGGAGATGGCACCACTAATTTAAGACACATCAAGATGAGACTTCTCATTGCATTAATTTTGGTCTGAACTCTCACGCTCATGTCCAAAGTACTTGTTCTGTTGCATGAGTGCTTATCTATTCACTGCAAAGCTCACCAGTGGCTGTAACCAGTTTCTCAGGTTGCATCTGCCTGTGCATTTAGAACTATGCCATTATCAATGCCTTTTATTTGTTTGTTGGCTTTTTCTATTGTGCAATAGCTCAGGCACTGAGCCCTTGTGCACAGCTTGGTCTCATGGACATAACAATAAGAGTATTATTTATGGCACTCAAACAAATTGATTCATGAAAATTTAATATATATCCTTAATTTTGTTTAATTTCTCTTCCATTCACCCAAATTTTCCAGTTTTGATTACTGCTGCCTGCCCTAGTTATGCTGGCCTTTTTCTTTTTTTTTCTTTTTTTTTTTTTTTTCTTTTAAGCTGTTGGGAATGCCCAGTCTCTCAAATTTGGGATTTGGGTGAGCAATGGTTATGCAAGCAAACAAAAGGATTATAATCAGCAACGTACTGGTGACAGACAATATTAAGACCTGAATGTTAAGAACAAAAGAGGCAGAATCATTACACAGATCCTAAAACCAACAGAGATGAAACACAGGGGAGGTGTCCAATACTTTTTTTCCACCCAAGGAAAAGCCCATGAAGGGGTATGCTGTACCATTGCAAGAGTACCATTTTGAGTACTGGTGACTGCAGCACAAATAAATCTCAGATCTACTAAGGTATTTCAGCCCCACAGTCAAGGGTGATCTGATCTCTCTTGCTAACTGCAGTGATATATACACACTTACACTCTGTGGGAACTCCATGTCATTAGAGTTTTCAAGACTTGGCTGCATAAAGTCACAGTTGATCAATGCTGGGAAAAGTCTTCTGAAAAGCAAAGGAAACACCAGAGAAGCCTTCCTGCGATTCCCTTGCCAAATACAGCAAAGAAAAATCTGAACGTCATCAGCCTAAGTTAGTTTTGGACTAGTAAGCAAAAAAACCTGACCATTTCTAACAGAGGTCAACCTCCCCCAAACATTTTTTTTTCTCTGATCCTCATGTACAAATAGGACATTTTTCATTTCTACCAGGCTTTTTTTTTTGTGCTTTCTTCAGAATATGCAATTCATTTTGCTTAATATACAATACATGACAATGAAGATCTTTACATCATACTAGTGACAAAATGCTAAAAAGAGCATAGAGGAGCACAAAAGAGTGCCAAATGAGTGACAAATGAGGGTATTAGCAAACTTACTGCTAATACCAAGTCAGAAGGGCTGCTGGTTCACAGCAGTGATTGGAAAAAAGTCACAGGCCATAAAGGGCAATATGGCACTCTGGATGTTGAAGTGCCTCATTACACTTCTGGAGCAAATGGACCCAAAAACAACCTGTGACCAGGGAGTCAGAAGTTCATTCCAGCTGGGGCAAATTGAAGAAATCCTACTGAAACCTTCTTTTATAATCACAAGTGCTAGTTTCATCAAGGGCAGAGCAAATGAGAGAATAATGGTAGGGTATGCAAAGAAAGAAGAAGAGAGGGCTTGTCTGCATGCAGTGGTAGCAAAGTATTCAAATTCATTATAATTAGCATAAACTCTAACTCCATAAATGAAAACTTGCAGGAAAATATATATAATTTTAGAACCAAATTACTAACACACTGCTGCATGTATACAAAGCACAGGCTCCTTCCTTTTACACCTGTAGTTCTAAGAATGTTAAAACAGTAAAGTATGGAATACTGACATATTTATTACAAGTAATCTTTTAATAGCAAAACTCTGTCCTCAGAAGATTAGTGAGGAAATTTTAAAACTTGATTAGTAATGAATACTGAAGGGAAGAAGGAAAGAAAGGAGGAAGGACAGAGAAAAGTGGAAGAGTTTTATGACATTTTGTTGGGAGGGTCAAGCATACAGCTCATTAAGCTGATTATAAATGACCACTTCATATAATACAAGTTTGCTCATTTTTAGTCTTTTATAAAATAAAATTTTAAAAAAATCACAGAAATGCTGAAGGAATTAACATCTTCAATCTCCTTGGCTTGTGAAAAACATCTGTTTAATACAAGTTACTGAATTTACTCCAAACTCTAAATCCACAGAATTCAGAGAATCTTAAAGAAATTGCCAAGCCAGGTTCAGTGAGCTAACTGCAGTCCTTAGTATCAAGGAAGGAGACGTACTTTCATCTGTCAATGGTGCCTCTCATGTGGGGTCATGTGGAAACTTAAGCACCATGTTAAATAGTAGCAAAACAGCCCAGGGCTGACCCGAGAGCATTTAAGAACAATTTCACTGTATCAAAGTGTCTTTCACAAGGATTTAGGGACACCATGAGACAATCCAAAATAAATACAACTAGGGCCACCACCCTCAAGACCTGTGATTTGGCTTCCACTGTTCAAGCATACACATATGCAGGCAGACAGACTTTCTCAAGTACCCACCACTTGTCCTGCAAACCCCGCCTTTGCAGCACTGGTTTCAGCGTAATCAGTTTTGTGAATTTCCCTTCTTCTTATTTCCCATCTCCACTGAGATCCATTTAGTGCATTTGCAAAATATAATAAGAAAACACATCTGCCACTTTTTGAACATTTTACAGAAGTACCTCCTTTATTCTTAGATAGGAGATAGGAGGATAGATAGGAGAATCTTTTCCAGCAGCCCATGGGTGGGTTCAGTTATAGATATTGTCAGAGGCACTGCATAAAATGTTTCAATGATAAAACAGACTCAGATCAAATGAAAATTACTTCAAATATTCAGAGTAAAATAGAAAGGATTGTCTTAAACAGTTCACTGGTTATTGATTTCCTTACTTATTGATATTTCTCCAGTGTACAGCTTCTGTAATCTCCGTCCTCTTTAGCTCTGTCTAGAATAATATACAGCAAACTTGTAAGGGTGGGAGGAAGCATCTTTTGTGCTATTCCTTGATAAAGCCTTTATTAATTTTCAGATTTCATTCCATACCAGTCCTTGCTCAGTTTGTCCTTATTTCACTATATATATATATATGAAAAATTAAGACAAAACTATCTTTTGACATGCTGTTGATAAAAATTCCCTTTCACTGATTATTTGCCCACAGCCCAGTCTTCTGTAATAGAAAATAGGCCACAAAGAGCAAGTTCTGCCACAAGAGAGACATGTCCCTTTTCTACATCTCAGGAACCTCCTGAAAATATCTAGAGATCCAGCCCAAGTTTATTCTAACTCCAGCAGTTAAGAGCTCAGCAGCCTCTGAATTCTCTGATACTGGAGGTCAGAAATTTTGAACTTATCTGGAAAAGCCTCTCTCTCTTCACGCAGGGAAGCTTTCCTCCCACACTGGCAAAAGGGTCCCAAGCCTGACTGCTATTCCAGAAGGAGCCTTATTGCTTGGAACTCAGAGAGCAAAAATGATGTTTACATCAACACGGATGTAGCTCTGGCCTCTAGTTTGGGAACATGCTGGGAAAGTTTCATTAGTGTGTTTGACCAAACTTTCTTATCCTTCAAGAGGTTTATTTTTAGCCATTCCAAAAAGGGGAATAAACGAGTAGATGATGTTCCCTTCATTAAGCAAGGTAAAAACAATTAATAAAAAAATCAAAGTTAAATTATGATTAAGATGATTTTCCCCATGCTCTCCCAAACTCTGAAAATAAAAGAAAGCCAAAAGAGTGCTGAAAGCACTCCTTCTTGAATCACTAAATAGTCAACACTTACTTTCTACACAGACCAATCTATATTTCCAGTTTGCTTTGGCTAATCTCCTTATGTACATATATAAAGGTCTGTGCTCCAGAATAAATAAGTGATAAATTTATTGGCAACACATTAACAGGTAGCTCAACAAGGGATGGGATGAAGGACAAGGTTTTTTCTCTAGTTTGTGTGCTTCCCAGATCTTATGCAGTCTCTTTAGCTGATGGGCTGCAGGTTTATACAAGCCCTCAAAACCTATTGGTGCACATCACACAAGATAAAAAAACACACCTCTCTTTAGCATAAATGAGCCTGTATTGACAATTCTTCTCCATTGTGCACTTATTTATGTATTTTTTTCATAGTGCTTTCTAAGTAGCCTTCCTCTTGCTTTTCTTTTCATCAGCATTTCTCACAGTAGCTTCTGCCTCTGCTGTCTGTCCTGCTTCCCCAGACCCTTTCTGTGATTGCAGCTCTCTACTTTTCTCAAGGTTAAATCAAGTTACACTTTCAAATAACCCACACAATGCATGTTTATATACCCAAAGCCAAACCTGATCTATCTCAGTACTACACACGTTCAGAAATAGCACAAATCCTCCTTTGTTTAACCCAAAGCAACCAGGACATAACTGGCAGCTGAAATTCTATATGTTATACAGGGAGCAGTGTTGCTCACCCCCAGCATGTTCACTTAGGAAAGAGTTGTCCCAGGAAGAGTTAGGCTGAGATAAAAGCTTTCACACTGTAAAAGTTGTTGCCAGAACAAAAAAAAAATCTTTTATGGAGCCAAGTTACTGCTCCAAAGGGTAAAGCAACTGTTAAAATTGTCAGAAAAATTCTCACTTCTATGCCTGACAGCAGTTTGGATAAGTGAGCCAGAAGTCTGCACTATTCTGACAGAGAAAACTGCAGCAGTATCACCACACAGAGCATTTTATTTCCACAAAGAAAAGTTTTCACGGAGTGACAGCAAATGTAATAGTCATCATGCAATGCAATATGCTTTGCAGCATTTTCTCCTATGTGCTCAGAAATAGCTCTCCGGGTGCTCTTCTGCACAGCTCCATCTCTTAAGAAAGCCAGCTTTATGACAGCTAATAGATGCAGCCCTAGAACCAAGGCTGCAGACTCGCATAGACAGACTTGCTCTTTATCTGACTTTAAGAGTTTTTAGTACTTTTTCTGGCTACAAAGCTATTTGCCTAGATCATGTTGCATTAACCTTTCAGTTATCTTAGTTCTAAGATTTAAAATAAAAACCAATATTCCACTCACCTAAAGCCTTGTTGTATCAGCAGTCTCCTTTATCAACAAGGCTATTTGTTTTTCCCTAAAGGAATATGGCGAAGACAACACAGGGTTCATCAAACGCATTTGTTGCCCTTGTATTTATCACTATCCACTTTTCTTGCTGGTAAGTGTTGAGAACAGGCCCCCTAGCACAGAGTGTGTTGATTCTGCATGTTGCAGGAAAACACTCAGATGAAAGCACTAGTATAGTATAAGACCTACATTTTCTTATAATAGAAATACAGAAATTATACTTCATCAAAATCATCAGTTTTAACACTGTTCATTTTTATTTCTATTTGGCTGCTGAATATTAATTTTAGAGATGGCAAGGGGAAAGGTATACATTGTGCAGAAAAATAAGCAATATTTTAAAAGAACTTCCTGCAGTTCTGATGCAGATTCTGACATTAATTTAGATATTCCAGACAAAATATAAATACAGTTAAAAGTGCCTAAGAGGAGACATCAGAGAATCATAGAATCAATAAGGCCAAGTGCAAGGTCCTGCACCTGGGGAGGAATAACCCCAGACACCCGTAGAGGCTGGGAACTGACCTTCTGGAGAGCAGCTCCGCAGAGAAGGACCTGGGTGTCATGGTGGATGACAAGTTGACCATGAGGCAGCAGTGTGCACTCATGGCCAAGAAGGTCAATGGAATCCTGGGGTGCATTAAGAAGAACATCTCCAGCAGGTCGAGGGAGGTGATCCTGCCCCTCTACCCAGCCCTGGTGAGGCTGCATCTGGAGTATTGTGTCCAGTTCTGGGCTCCACAGTATAAGAGGGATGTGTAGCTGCTGGAGAGAGTCCAGCACAGGGCTACAAGGATAATCACGGGCCTGGAACATCTGCCCCTGTGAGGAAAGACTGAGGAAGCTGGGCCTGTTCAGCCTGAAGAAGAGAAGGCTGAGAGGGGATCTAATCAGTGTCTACAAGTACCTCAAGGGAGGCAGCGAGAAGGATGGTGCTGGCCTCATTTCACTGGTGGCCACCAACAGAACTAGAGGAAACGGCCAGAAACTGAAGCATCAAAAGTTCCACAGGAACTTAAGGAAAAAATTCGTAACAGTGAGGGTGACAGAGCACTGGAACAGGCTGCCCAGAGAGGCTGGGGAGTCTCCTTCTCTGGAGATCTTCAAAACCCGCTTGGATGCAGTCTTGTGCCACGTGCTTTAGGTGACCCTGCGTGTGCAGGGGGGTTGGACTAGATGACCTCTAGAGGTTCCTTCCAACCTTAAGCATTCTATGATTCTATGATTCTTGGAATCATACACTGATAATGTAATTCTAAAATCAACTTCAAATAATGCAGCCATTATATAAATAATCTAGTATTTTCTCCAGGTTTTACTCCATAAATAATAAATCAACCTTGTGTTCTTTTCCTGTGGAGAACTATGGCTAAAAGTTAATTCTTAGGTCATTATACAGCTACCGGCAGCATAAACACCACCTCCACTTAATTTCAGTTTCATGCTGCATATAGGAGAGTAGTCTTTTCCAGTTCAGTTACTACAATGGGAAATACAGGTTCTCCATCTTGTATTTGAAGAGCATCCTTGCTGGCTGTTAAGGGGGCCCAGACACACACAGTTCCTGACATGGGAGGCTAAGGTAGTTAGGAGTGAAAGTTAAGGCACAGTGAATATTACACATTTATGCACACAGCAAAAAGCAAGGTTACCATGCTTAATAGAAATGATGCGTGGTGTGGTAAAAATCCAGAGTGAGCACTTTCCAAAGGCATATCTTCTACTATCAGAGGAATAATTTACACCTCGGTTCAGATGGTTGTGGTTTCTTCCTGAGTCCTATTTAAATTACTTCTTCTTCAAGCATTATGGATTACTAATGTGGTCCTACAATCAGTGCGGTCCACTGACACAGCCAATTCTTGTCCACACTGACAGACAACTACTCTGCCCTTTCCCAAACCTTTATTTTTTGGAAGACTCTTATCTAGTGCCATAATTTTATGGATAAAGAGATCCACCAAAATCAATAATATTACTCACAGCAGTACCCAAACAGTTCACGTGTCTAAAGGATCAAAGCCCAAGTACAAGATGTCAAGTTATCTAGCTGGATCACAGAAATTGAGATAAAGGATACAAGAATATATAACTAAACAGAACCTATTAGAGTAAAAGACTAGGAACAAAAAGAAGTCTGGACATGATTAGCTTAAAAGGTTTCCTCAGATACCCCACTCTTCAGTCGCTTTCCATCCAAAATACTCTTCTGAACTACTACTTCACAGGTATGTGCCATCAGCTTTATGCTTTCCCGGTCTCAGGTGTACTGAAAATTTACCAGGATTGAAAAATCTGCCAGTTGTTACGTAAACTGGCAGCAGATTTTACCATGTCAACATTAACAGGCCACAGTACTGGCGAAATCAGTGTGCGTACAGCATAACTTTGTGGATTAACCAGGCCTGATGGTTTGGTTTGGTCATAAGAAAAATGACCCAAGGATTTGCATTTAATTACACAAAGAAACTAAACCCCCATGTTCAGAGACTTTTAGTTCGATCTCTCTCTAATTAATTCCTCTTGACATATAGTTTGTATCATTGAAGAGATATCAAAATAGTAGTTCACCAGCAATTGCATACTCTAAACCACTCATTTTTAAGAGCTGATGCTTTAAAATACTTAATAAGCATTTATTGTATTAAATAACCAGAACACTTTTTACTGCAGTTTCAAATGAACTGCTAATAAGTAAGCTGATGCTTACTTGAGAAATACATTGCAAGAGGTTACCATCATGAACCCTAACACATCTCTTCTTGCTCCCTGTAGCTCATACCTGAACTGCAGAGGTAGTTTGTGGTTAAAAAAAAAAAATTCTCAGAGAAAATGTGGAGGAGGAGGTGGGGCAGACACGGTGGCAACACTGTGGTGCTCCCATCCTGTGTTTCTAGATCCTGACAGGAAGGAGTCGCACCCATTAGCTGGGGAACAGCTAAACTCCCTTTATTGCCATAAAATGAGCTGTAGCTTATAGTGACAAGTATAATAGGGAATTTTGGCACCCCGTAACTCACCACTCTCACGGCCATTTTCCCATGCGTTTTCCCCCACGTCCCTCGGTGAGGGCGACCCAACACCTCTCCCTACCCCATCCCGCCTTGATGTCCACAGGCTGCCTCCGACCTCCAGCCTACTATGTCAATCCCTGCAGCCGCCATCGCTTTGAACGAGCCAATCGCATTCCCGTATTTCCCTCTTGCCAGGCTAGGCCACGATGTCTCAAAGAATCACAGAATGGTTCAGGTTGGAAGGAACTGCTACAGATCATCTAGTCCAACCACCCCTGCTCAAGCAGGGACACCTAGAGCACTTGGCACAGGGTTGCATCCAAGCAGGTTTTGAAGATCTCCAGAGAACTCCACAACCTCTCTGGGCAGCCTGTTCCAGTGCTCTGTCACCCTCAAATGAAAGAAGTTCTTCCTCATATGGAGATGAAATTCCTGTGTTTTAATTTGCACCCATTACCCCTTGTCCTGTCACTTGCCACGACCGAGAAGAGCTTGGCCTCATCCTCTTTACATTCTCCCCTCAGGTATTTACACATATTAATAAGATCTCCTCTCAATATTTGCTTCTCCAGGCTAAACAGGCCCAGTTCACTTAATCTCGTGTGGCATGTTGCCTGAGCTGGTTTGCTTGAGATCTACCATGCCATGGACTGCATGGTACAGCACCCTGTCATGGGAGCTTCCTCATCTGAGGGCAAGAAGGGAAAAAAATAAAAAAAGCTTTAAAATTATACAGCGTTTCTGGGCTCCAAAAGGCAACACCTCATGGAACACATATGTATCACCTTTCTCTAATCAACAACGTTTAAGCTTATTATTGGCTGGTTGTCCCATTCTATTCTAGTCCTAGTTACCCATGATTTGAAGATGAGAAGAATATCTGCTAAAGGCATATGTTCAAATAAACAAAAATGAAGGAAGGAAATATAAGTACATACATGAAGGCATTTACTTGCTGTTGGGGAAGTGGAGCAATGTGAAAAGAAAGCCCTGTTGTGCCAGTCAGATTTATTAAAACGCACAGAGTTTCAGAAAATTGCTGCAAAGGCTTTGACATGAAGCTAGGAAAAAAAAAGTGTATATATATATATATAAATATATAATGAGCATTAGAGAAAGATAGAGAGATAAAAGCTACAGACAAGAAGCCTCATAACTGCCAATCACTTGTATAGACTTACAATCACCACTCTGAAGTCACCTTGGTAAGTTTTTGCCACAGAGCTCAAAGAGAGAACACCATGAATTTGTGGTGTTTTTGAACAACTACATTGATCAAGGGCAATTCCTTGAAAATCATTTATTAAAAAAATTGGTTACACTCAATAGGTGTCTTGAAGACACCCAGTGTGGGTCCTGGAAACTTCCATAGCAGATGAAAGGAAAACAAGCTGAGAATGTACTATTTAATGAACTTCCACTTCTTCCAGTCGCTAAGTGACCAGCTTCACTGAATTGCACTGAACCAAAGTTCATTGGACTGTGATGTTCCTGTTATTTCTGCTGATAGCTCTGCAACACAGAATAAGCTATAGAAGTTATCTCCTGGGATGATTAACTGAACTGAATACAGTAAAAACAAACACAATCAGGGTGATTATTCAGAGATTTGCGGTCCAAACGTCTACATTCACAAAATGTTTTGAATATGTTTAAAAGCAGGTACCAGAAACTTTTAAGTCACTAATTAACATTGCAGAAAACAGTCCGTCTGTGCAGTTCTTTTCATGCCATTTAATACTATAACTGTATAGAAACAAATGAAATCAGGTATACTCAGCTTCGAAGTTGGGGCACTGGGGATTTGCCCCAGTTGGCGATTTTTGTGTATTTTAGCAAACAAACACATAAGTGAACAAGCAGAGAAGAATGAGTATAAACAGCTCTTCAATTTTGACTTTAAGAATAGCTGTATGAAACCGAAGGAAATACAACAGTTGTTTTTTCTTATCCATTTTGTTATGGAAAAGCAGAACAAACTCGGTGGGTATGTTCAATTATTCATGATCATTAAAAAGAGAATGAACAAGCAAGCTCATAATATGAATAAATTTGTCAAAGTGAACATGGAATAAAGTGCAAATTGGCAAAGTGCAAGTAAGGCATACACATTTGTCAGAAAGAAAATAATTATAAAATGGGGAATAAATTGCTAACTCAGTCAGACTCCATGGGTGTAACAGATAGTAACTTTAGAGAAGTTAAGAGCGAATAAAAGTATCCCTGAAGAAAGAAACAACTGAAATGGCGACATGGGCTTTATTAAAACAAGGGATTTGTGTTGGGAATGGGGAGGAGAATGATGACAATACTCAAAATAAAATTCAAGTTTAACAGCACATTCTTATTTGAAGAAAGATTACTCTTCCACACAGCATACATGTGTGAGAGCTTAACGGTGCTGAATTTGGGGCTTTTGGGGAACAGGTGTATGCACTACAGGGTACACAATCAACATATCACAGTATGTAAGCACTCAATTTGTATCATACTGTATGAGTTCAGACACGCATTTCCTCACTGTTATGGAGATGTGAAGAAGTCAAGGTACTTCAAAGACTGAAAATATGTATAATTCCTTTTCTGAGTTGCTCTTCAGTAATGGATCCTTGCTTAACCTCCCTCCAAACTGTTAAGTTTTTAGTTAAGCTAAGATATTACTATGGAGTTTGTCAGACAAATACCTTTAAAAAAAAAAATGATCTACAGGCAAAGAGACACTGATTTTTTAATATGTGTGTGTGTGTTAAATAAAACCGAGTATGTAGACATAGTAAATGGTCTCATTTCTAGCAAGGAGCTTCTCTACTGCTTTTCTGTCATTGCATCCCCAACATACACCCCAGGGGAAGTAAGGAAAAAAAAAAAAAAAAAAAAAACTTCACAGAAAGAGGAGCAGTATTTGCAATATAGTATAGTATTCCTTATATCATGATACTCATCAGTAAAGAGAACATGGCTAAATTACATATACCAAAACTGCAAAATTTTGAACATGAATTGGAAAAGGCAAATGCAATGAGTGCTGAAAACAAATAGGGGGTGAGTACATAAAAGCTAATTTTTTGGTGAAATGAATTCTATTACACATCCTGCAAAATTGTATCAGACAAGATGTGAAAACCAGATCAGGAAAGTGTTTATTATAATAGTCTATCACAGACCTATATGTCTATACTGCACCTGACAAGATTATATAGCACTAGGCAGTATTCTACAACCATCTCACCCATCCAGTGACATAACCCAGCACCAATCTTAAAAATGTGCTGTTTAGCTTAGAGTTTTAAGGAATATGTTAAAGTTTGTACAATAGAAAGGCTAATGGAAAGGGAATATCACAAGCACAGACTTTTGTACATTTTAAATGTCAGGTACCATCCTGAATAAAATGAATGGAATGAAAGATTCGGTTGAAGATAAAGTCCACAGAATTGCAGCATATCATTTGGATGACCATAAAAGGGAAACACAAGAGGCCAAGAGAAAACTTTCACAACAGAAGTTGCTTCCTAATGTAACTATACAGAACACCAAGAGGAAAGGCAGTATTTTCATACTTTTTTTTTCCAATAATTGCAAGAATGTATCATAATTTATGGTCCTTTTAGACATCAGATAAATCAGGAAAATGAGGTCATCTTAACCAACACAAGTACCACACAATCAATTATCAAAAGTCTCTTTATATATGGCAATTTACAAATTTTAACTGACAAAACATGTACCACCACCCTATTACTATACCACCACCCTATTCCTGTACCACTGTTTTATATAAATGACATACTAAACAACAGGCATGCAGGGACACTGCAATTTCAGACATTATTTCTCTAGTTTGTGGAAGATACATGTAGGATTGCAAATGGAAGTAAAGAAGTCAATAGTGGATGATATCCTGATAGATATAATACAGTCAAGATGCTGGGTTGAAACAGGTAATGGATGTTTAACTGCTTGTGATGATCCTTTTGTCCTCCAAACCTGCTAAACTCTTATACCATCTGTTTTTCATGTACACCTTATTAAATTTGCCTTTCTGCATAGATGCAGAAGTTGATTGGGTCTGGCTTACAGATTGCACCATCCTCTTCAAGAAGAAGATTCAGCAACAAATCCCACAAGACTTCCTACAGAAATTTATGTATCAGCGAGAGCCCTCAGTATGCCAGACTTTTTTTTTCTTTTCATTTTTGACTTTTTTTTTCCAAATGTTATTCTGAAACTTTGGTTAAAGAGAAGGCTTTCAGAAAAAAAAAAAACACAGAATGGCTAGATTAAAAATAAAAAAGTTATTTTTATAGACTTCTATCAAGTGTTTTTATGATTGTTCAGAAAGCTGTCATTTTCCTATTTCTCTGCTGACACATTGGCTTGTGAGATTTGTCACAAGGGTTGTCTCTGTCATATTATGTGACATAATACAAAGAAGCTAAACAATCTGATATGACAAGTCAACTAATGCATTGAGTCAGCAGGGAAATTTAAAAGCTGTATATAACTTAAAACAGTGTTGGCTTTTTTTCTCCTCCTAGCCCATCCTCCTCTCCCCTGAGACCAAATGGTTTCCTCTGCAAAATTGTGAGGGTCAGCTCTTCGCTGCCTATGTATGGGCAGCAAATTCTTCTTCTAGGATTTCCTCTGACAAACAAGTACTGTCTTATATGACAGCGTTCAGGTAAGTCATTCCTATTTAGTGCTGCCCACATACTGAAAACACATTAAAAAGCTCTTCCTGAAGTGAATAACTAAAGTAGTGAGGTATGAAGGAAAAAAACAAACAAACAAACAAAACCCCCCCACAATATTCAGAGAAGTTCCACAAATAAAATTGCAGCATGTGAACAATAATTGAACAAGTGAGATAAAGAAATCTGCAATACCTGCAAGCAGTTTAATACTAAAAGCCCAATAATGTATCCTGCCTAAGAACTGTTTCTTCCTGAATTAACTTTTTTATTTTTTGTATATGCTTTATGTATAGTCTCACATGGTAAATGCAGGGGCCCTTCTGCATGCCCAAGAGCTGGACTTAAACAGAGTTAATCACCAGAAAATTAAGAACTTACTGGAAAAGGAGGATACCACTTAAGCCTTCAAAAACAATATAGGAGAAAAAATAACTTCATACTATGATGTGCTGTGATACCACCATCAAACCTTTTGGACAAAGCATGTCTCCATTTGGCGTAGGTAGAATCTCTCATTAACAGTAACATTTAACAGGTTAATTTAGAATTGAAATCGTACAGTGGCATGCTGCATGCCAATCCCTTCTCACCGCAATCCCATGTCTTTGACATGTTAAAAAACAAAAAAGAATCACCAGCATAATTGTGCAGATTCTTTAAGTTAAAGAAACCCTGTTCTCCTAAAACCTGAAGTCAGAAATTAGTCTCTAGAAGCAGCACTTTCTGAGAATGAATTTCTTTTCAAACTACCTCTTTTATAAAGTCATGACAGTGGAAAAAATCTAGGATACATATTTTCATTAATAATAATTTGCCTAGAATAAGAATATTCCTAGAATGAATGTAATCCTCAGATTTAATTGAAATTTAGTGTGGTAGAAAACTCAGAAAGTCAGGTTAGCATTTAAAGAAGCTTCAAGAAGAAATTCTCAAAACACTTGCATGATTGCTAGACAATAAAAGTTATTCTGTCTTATTCTGTATGATAATATTATACTATAATACTATCTTAATATTATTCCATGATATGTGGAATAATTTGTTCATGAGGGAAATTATATTGATTTCTATGAAAACATTAAAACAAAATAAGGCAATCTTTGTCTTGTCCATCTTTTAAATTCTGTTTGTTCAGTATCACTTTATATTAAATATGCTACATACTGTCAGTCTTGTAATAATGTCACCACTTTTTTATTTTGGTAGAAATTGTGTATTTTGGGGGCATATGCAGAATATAATATTTTAATCGCTTTTACACTGCAGATTTAATGGGCACAATCAAAAGATCATAGCTAAGAATGACTCAAATCTCAATGGAACATCAAGATTGAAGCAATTTTAACTTATAATGTAATAAAATCAGATTGAATAATTTATGTAAAAAATGTAGGCAGTGCAGAATGTCAATTATAGTACAGAATATTTTAGAACATTTGGAAATGTATTTTATGTGTGTCTTTCTTACTGCAGCATTCATAAAGCTCGAGTTTCATATGGAAATTTATACAGAGGCGGAAATGTAGTATTATTGTTTTGCTGATTTGCGATGTGAGAGGCAGCAGACTTAAGCTTTCAGACGTGAAGCTTGGAACCTGAAGCTCCATCTCCCAGGCTGCCTGAACCCTTAGGACCGGGTTCCACTGCACGCACTGTATGCACAGGTAGCACGGCCTGGATGCACTGCCAGGGCACAGAGACTCAACAGAAACAACTGTCTATTCATGTTTCACCTAAATGCCCTCGTATTTTCAGGCAGTGCTTGCTTTCTTACTTTATCCTAGGGCTCAGAGCTGGTTTTAATTAGAAAAACTATTTACTTCAGCAGAGTGGGTTCAGGTTAGAAATAAGAGTGCCACGGTTTTAAAAAATAAATAAATAAAAAGAGAAAATGAGACTTAAATTATCCTGTAAGAGAAGTAATTTTCCTCACAAAACAGAAGCCAGAAGAATGATGATCTCTCCGCCTTGTAGGAGTTAGTTTAGCATACACAGATCCCCGAAGGACTGTACAAGCAACATAAAAATACTGTGCTTCCAATCCTCCACCAAGTACATCAAGGCTGATTGCAGGAATTGGGTCTATATGCTGAAAACATTCAAAGTCACTGCTTCTTCATTTGACTTTAGGATTAGGCAAATAATACCATGTGCCCTTACTAAACCGCACTGAGATCCTCTATGAAGAGCAACAACAATAACGATAGTCAAGAGACAAACAGAATCCGTATTTGCAAGGCAAATTAGTTTTGCTTTACTGTAAAAAAAAGAAACTAATCTATGAGATGCATGTCAGTCCAAATTCCTTTCATTTTTATGCGCTCGCTGCCCTTCTCAGCTAATTGTCCAGAAGCATGATTTGACTAATTATATTTATAAATTGACTAGTGGCTACTTTTGTCTTATCCTAGAACTACAGGGGAGCTGAATCAAGCTTTCTAAATGCTTTGAAGTTGTGGCATTTCAAGGTTTACATGTTGTGCTTTTGCTCATTTCAAGTAAATAAACTTTACATAAAGCATATATTTTAACACAATGTTAATTACAGTAAACACATTGTAAGCAATATAATACTTGCACTTGAACTCCACAGCTGAGTTCTGACAACCTGTCTTTTGAATTGCCATGTACAGTATGCTAAAAAGGCTTAACTGCATTCATTTAAAACCAGGGTACTAAAGTATTTTATATCCTTACAATTAAAACAAGCAATGCTAGGTGGCAAATTTTACAACCAAATATGAAATAACAAATGACAAATATACAATTAAATTGTTACTTTCAATGCAAAGGACATTGGGCAATCAAGATTGCTCACACATTTCTGATAATGTATAAATACTTACAATCACTTCATTATTTTCTGGGTTTTAAAAAAAAAAAAAACATTTTTAAAGTTGATACTTTAGCAATTTACCCAAACATATTTTTATGAAGAAGCTAAAGCGGCCAAGCATGTATTCTCTTGAAAGTTTCAGATCCTATTACAATTTCTAAAATTTGGCAGAATATCCAATTAAAAAATGTCTTCCCTCCCCCCTTTCTTTTTTTTTAATTACACACTTCCAAGATTTCTCCCCGTCCTTGCCTAAATGATTCTGCTATATAATATAGCTCTGCAGAGATAAGAGTGACAAATGCCCTGTTAACCTTGCTCCTTTCCTAAAGGTGAAGCAAGATGTATTCAGTAGAAATTATTTACAGCAGGGGAGAACAATAATTCCTTGATAGTGAAGAAATAATTAACAAGGATGCAGGAGATATGTACATTATCAGTGCTCATGTTGGCTGACCCGTACCACAGTAGATTCATACCATCATTATGTTTGGAAAAGACCTTCAAGCTCATTGAGTCCAACTGTAAACCCTTCAACACCAGGCGTGCTAAACCATGACCCTGAGTGTCTCATCTACACATTTCTTGAACACTGCCAGAGACAGTGACTCCATCGCTTCCCTGGGCAGCAGCCTGTTCCAATGCCTGACTACTCTTTTTGTGGAGAATTTTTTCCTAATATCCAACCTGAACCTCCCAACCTGAATCTCGCCTGGTGCAACTTGAGGCCATTTCCTCCTGTCCTGTTTCTGGTAGTTATTTTGGAGAAGAGATTGACCTTTGCCTCACTACAGTCACCTTTCAGGTAGCTGTAGAGAGCAATAAGGTTTACCCTGAGCCTCCTCTTCTCCATACTAAATAATCCCAGTTCCCTCAGCCACTCTTCACAAGGTCTGTGCTCCAGCCCTTTCACCAACTTCATTAGGCACGTTTCCTAAGGCACGTTTGGAATGCAATCTGGCAATGTTAAAAATAAGATGTTAACAATAACAAGAAAACTTCTTCAAAAATATTAACAGCAAAAGGAAGATCAGGGAAAACGTGGGTCTGCTACTGAACAGGGTGGGTACCCTGGTTATGAATAACACAGAAAAACCAGAGTTCCTGAATGCCTTCTTTGCTTCGGGGTTTACCAAGGGCCACCCATTAGAGTCCCAGGCGCTAGGGACAAGAGAAGAAGCCTGGAGAGAGGAAGACTTGCCCTGGGTAGAGGAAGATTGGGTCAGAGAGCACCTAAGGAAACTTGATAGCCACATATTCATGGGCCCTGATGGGATGCACCCTAGACTTCTGCGTGACCTGGTGCATGTCATAGCTAAGCCACTCTCCATCATCTTTGAGAGACCCTGGAGAACAGGGGAAGTGCCGGAAGACTGGAAGAAGGCCAATGTCACGGCAGTCTTCAAAAAAGGCAAGAAGGAGGACCCAGGCAACTACAGGCCAGTCAGCCTCACCTCTGTCCCTGGAAAAGTGATGGAACGGCTCATGCTGGCCGTTGTCTCCAGGCACATGGAGGACAAGAAGGTGCTCAGGAGTAGTCAACACGGATTCACCAAGGGGAAATCATGCTTGACTAACCTGATAGCCTTCTATGATG
>NW_010588050.1:18361-54588 GCF_000705375.1 Tinamus guttatus
CAACAAGTTGACCATGAGGCAGCAGTGTGCCCTCGTGGCCAAGAAGGCCAATGGGATCCTGGGGTGCATTAAGAAGAGTGCCTCCAGCAGGTCAAGGGAGGTGATTCTGCCCCTCTACCCAGCCCTGGTGAGGCCACATCTGGAGTATTATGTCCAGTTCTGGCCCCACAGTACAAGAGGGATATGGAGCTGCTGGAGAGAGTCCAGCGCAGGGCTACACGGATGATCAGGGACCTGGAACATCTGCCCCATAAGGAGAGGCTGAGGGAGCTGGCCTGTTCAGCCTGAAGAAGAGAAGGCTGAGAGGGGATCTAATCAGTGTCTAAGTGCCTCCAGGGAGGCAGTGAGAAGGATGGTGCTTGTCTCTTTTCAGTGGTGGCCACTGACAGAACTAGAGGTAGTAGCCACAAACTGAAACACTAAAAGTTCCACAGGAACTTAAGGAAAAATTTATTAACAATGAGGGTGACAGAGCACTGGAACAGGCTGCCCAGAGAGGTTGTAGAGTCTCCTTCTCTGGAGATCTTCAAAATCTGCTTGGATGCAGTCCTGTGCCACATGCTCTAGGTGACCCTGCGTGTGCAGGGGGGTTGGACTAGATGACCTCTAGAGGTCCCTTCCAACCTTAAGCATTCTATGATTATCCTTCTTTGGACATGTTCCAGCACCTCAATGTCTCTTCTGTAGCGAGGAGCCCAAAACTGAACACAGTATTTGAGGTGCGGCCTCACCAGCACCGAGGCCAAGGGGAAATGCACTCACTATGCTCACTCCTGGGTCTACAATTTATATCTCTCTGTTTGGCAAAAGTCACTATCTTGTAGAAAATGGTTTCGTTTGGAAGCAAACTCAACCCAGTGGGCCAGGAGGTTTTTTTAAGTCTCCCAGTCTATGCAAAACACACGAATTGCACCTATGTTACAGGACAGAGGTTGTCAATAGAGCATATAAAAGCTTATACCCATCAAGATCAGTGCTCATAGCAAGCAAAACTCTTGTTGCCTCTCAGCCCATTTGCTGTTTCACAAATGCAGGGAAAGGAGTGATGTAGACCCATTCACACTGGCTGAGCAACTGGAAGCTGCAATCAACTTCTCAAACTAGGACTGAGCCAGAGAACCTTTCGTTCATCTAAGTAGGCTCATGTAGGCTCACGTCATCAAGTGTACTAAAAGTGCAAGGCAAATCAAGTTTGAAATGTAACAGGTAACCAGTACAGGACAGATATTTAAAAATACTTTTTTCAGTCTATCATTATCATGTAACAGAGAGAATATAATGAGCACCTCTGTAGATAATCCAGATCAGTGGAGGACAGCAGAATTCAAGGGAAGGAAACCTACAAACTTCACCTGCAAAATAAAACAAAAACACAACACAAACCCTCAAAACACAGACCAAAGAAAAATTCCAAAATAGCCATGCATATGTAAATCTAAGACTTGTTAGACTGTCTAGATTCAGGATAATTAACTTCTGTATTTCTACTTATTTACGAGTTGCTAACAACAATAATTTAAAAAAGTAAAAGCAATCTTCCTTGAAAATAATTCACAAACAGTGTAATAATTCCAAGGAGTGTAGTCCAATCCATAAATGTTCTTTTATTAGCCAAACAGGTACTTGTAATAACTTCCTAATTTCACTACACACAGATCTCTCAAAGACAAACAGCACTTCAGTTTATTGTTAGCATTTATACATTTGTTCTTGACTTCTGAAATTTCTGTACACTCAAAACACCACTAGATTTGAAGTAACATCCAAAGCAATTGTTAATGTTTCTTTACTTAGCACCTGTCTGCCACTGCAATACTGTGAGCCAATCAACACCAACAAGTACACAGGATGGACTCTTTGGTACGTGCATGCTTCACACCTATGCTTGGATTCATGCATTGTGCCACTGAATTCATCATCAGTGGGCCCAAAATAGCTTCCTTCCTGGATAAGTCAAGGTTTAAGTCACACGCTGGTTGCCTCATGGTAATATACCTCAGTCATGATGGAAGTAGCACACCTCCCTAAGAAGCAAAACCCATCTTCTCTAAGGTGCTGCAGCATTTTCTCTACACATGCATAGGACTCAAGGTGATCTGCAAGGTGTAAATTCAAGGTGATCTGCAATAGCTGGAGGGTTGATAAAATGAGTATATCTTGGTGAAAGGAAGTCACTTTTTTAAAGGAAAAAAACATGTAAGTGATTTCTTAAAATGTCAATGAGCTCAAAATAAATTGAAAGTAGCAGACTACCTCTGCCCACCTACATGCTGGGGACAGGCAGTAAATTTTATTACAGCATCAGTCACGGAAGACTTTTGATTTGTCACCAACTTCCAGCAAATACCTCAGCACCACTAGCACATCACTTTAACCAGTAATTATCTCTCAAACATTCCAAAATAACTTAACAGGAAAACACATTTTGAAATTATCTCCCATTTATTTTTGGTATTGGAATGTCAGTTTAAGGAACAATTGTAATCTGGCACAAGTTTGTTTTTAGAAACGAAGTTTTGAGAGTTGTAAACTGATTGTACAAAGAGCTCAGAAAGTGAAGCTGTTAATATGCTGTACAAAAAAAGTTTAGACAAGCTAACAGCCCTCTGGCTATGTCTAACCAGGCAGAGATATTTTAGCATTGTTTATTAATGCTTTATATTCAGTTTTAACAATATTAGTATAGGCTAAAATTACATATTGCATAAATATAAGTTGCAATTGCTCCTTAATTGTGAAAATTAGATCAAATGTAGAGATACATACTCTGGAAAAGGGTGGAAAAAATACTACTTTAAAGCTCAAAGACAACTTCAGGGAATAGTAAATTCATCTAATATTCTGTCTCAGAGAAAAACTATCTGCATTTGCAAATCAAATTTGGCTAGTAGATTAGCCTCAATGAAAGAGAGAATTTGAAAATATTAAAATAATTTACAGCAACATTTTCAAAATAAGGTACTTCCTGGAAAAGTCCAAATATTTCATTTTTTCACATTTTCTACATAGAGCATTTCAACTTTTCAAAAAGACTTGTCAGCAGGTTCAGCTCCTCCTACTAGGTCTTTAAAACTTTTATTTTCAGAAACTTGTAATGGAAGTTGAAGAAACCCAGAGTTTAGATTCATAAAACTGCCAGAGGCAGCAACAGCAGTGGCAACAGTTCTGTTCGTACCCTCTAAAAGCCTGTTGTTTTGCTCTGCATGGACAAGCCAAATATCACCAACAGTAAAACACTGCCAACAGAGATAGTAAGAGCAACCCATACAACAACACCTGTTATGATCGCACCTCCAAAAAAACACACAGCATGTACTGCATGATCAAAATTAGACAAGCATCACAGAGGCATAAAACATCTGCTTGAAATTAAGCTTTAACAGGGAAGGGAAATACAGGGCAAAAAATCCATGCCTCAGATTCCTTACCAACAGGAATATAATCACTTTTAGACACCACTGCTCCCTTGGTGGAAAAATATACAATAAATACCCAACAAAGGCTTTCCAAAAGAGCACAGACATGTTAAGGCTTTTATACACCCAGGTAAACGTTGGGTTCTCCAATTTATAAGTAAGTAGTTATATAAAACAGAAGTTTTAAAGTTTAAAAATCTTTAATTTTCCTGTTAAAAACACAGAGATACTATTATGTTCTTATCACAATAAAGTCAAAACATCTTAAGGGACTCTTTGGGCAAGACGCTGCAGCTGGCATGCTCCAGGTTATATGCCCTGCTCGATGGACAGAGATTTCTTAAGCTAGATTCCCAGAGAGTTACTTTCAAACATACTGAATATATGCTGATACTTTTGCCTTGCATACATGTAGTACATGGACCACAACAAATATGAATAATCCTCACAAAAAAAAAAAAACAAACTTCTACCTGAGGAGAAACAAATCATAGACAAGTGAGTCCAAGAAAATGCTGACTGAAAGATTATTTAATCATCTATCTCAGTCCAAAACCCAAATCCCCCCAGCACCAAAAAACCAAAACCAAAACCAAAAAAAACCCACAAGAACAGCAGAACAGAGACCTGAGTTTATGAACTAATCTTAAGAAGTATGGGGAACACAGGATATACTCACTTGAAGACTGAATTCCTTGTAACAGAAATATCAGTGTTGTAGAAGTTTTCCTGATGGCATGGAGCAAGCTGTCATTTTTACAAGTAGATCCCTGAAAGATCTCTAGGGATTTGGAAGCATAAAAAGAAGTGAGAAGTATCAAATCATTATCTCAGTCTGCATTAAAAAAACCACGAACCCACAGCATAAAAATAACTAAGGTTTCAAAACTAATCTTTAACCCGATTAAGGTAAAGGAAAGGTAAACTCAGAGAGATAATGGCCAGAAACTGCAACACCAAAAGTTCCCCAGCAACTTAAGGAAAAAATTCTTAACAGCAAGGGTGACGGAGCACTTGACTAGACTGCCAAGAGAGGTTGTGGAATCTCCCTCTCCAGAGATCTTCAAAACCCACTGGGACGCAATTCTTCACCACATACTCTAGGTGACCCTGCGCGTGCAGGAGGATCGGACTAGGTGATTTCTAGAGGTCCCTTCCAACCTTAACCATTCTATAATTCTATGATTTCCAATCAGATGAAAATATTACATGGATGAAGAAACTGTTTCTAGTGCTCAAAAAAATCATACCCAGACTAGGTAACAAAACAAAACAAAAGGCTGACATTGAATGACTCTATGTCCATGCAGGGCAGAAAACTATTGCCTTAAAACTTCTTCTGTCTTATTAGAACATAGCAAAAGTAAAATCTGGTTTCCCTCCCACAAAACAGCACTAACTTTACTAACTTTACTAACTGGTTACTAACTTTATAAAAGAAAGAAGCGGAAGATTCCCCTCCCCCCACCAAAGGAAAAAAAAATCTTAAAGAAGTTTTAGAGTTCTATAAATGTTACTAAGCAATGTTCTTAGAATCCAGTATAAAAAGCATTAGAAGGTGCATGAAATATTTAATTTATGCAAAACATCCTTAAAATCACTGGAGAAAAAGAGAATGGACCGATACCTTGAAATGGGGGTTGGCAGAGTTTACCTCATGAAATATCTCATTTAACACAGCAACAGGACTTCACAAACAGGCAAAGAAATGCAGATGGTGGCTGGATCTGGAGCCTGGCCAAAAATCTCAGGGAGCCTAACACTGCTGAATTAAACTCAAACTTTTTTCATTATATATTTCGCAGAGGAGAAAGACAGGAGACTCCTGGCACCTCCAGGATGCAAACTCCAACTAGTATGAATTCCTTTAAGACAGGAAATCTTGGTCCCCAAGTTTCCTCAAACCAAAGATGGCTGCGCTAGTGATGGTCTACAGTGAAGGAAAAAACAATAAACAAAGGCATTTGGACATGGAAACTTTCTATTTAGAGAGGCCTCACATACAAACAAAACACACCCATTCAGAAGAGATGCAACTGTACTTCTAATGACCATGAGCTCCAAGTCCCTGGATCAGCTGGCTGCTTCTGTCCCACTGAGAGAGAGGAACTGGTGACACTAGGCAGCCAGTAACCTCAAGAAGACCTTTCTGAGTGCACAGCATCCTGCAGCCTAGTACACCTTCAAAGTGAGAGACAGCCCCAGGGGCAAGATTGACAGCAGCTCTGCAGAGCACCAGTCCTGGGCAGGGGTAGAAGCAGCAGCTACAGGCACAACTGCTTCTTGCCCCAGGCATGACCCTGAACAGCGTGGGCAGAGAAGGGGCACGGAGCTCCCCAGCAGCCTCCCAAGTGCCAGGCAAAGAGCAAAGACATGCAACACTTTCCACAAATCAGCCCCATCCTGAAAAGGACTACTAGGGAGGCAAGCAGAATACACCTTCCCTTCCTGTTGTGCTCCCTCCCATGAGCCAAAGCCATTTGCCTTCTCCAAAGGAACAGGCTGCTTTGCAGAGCTGCTTCAGAGAGATGGGTGACTTGTTAATGGTTTGTGTCCCACTATGAAGGCTTTGGCTCCTTGTGAACCACCCATTAGGCAGCTGAAGAAAGAAGCAAAGCTCTCCATTAGCCTTCTCCTCCCTCTAGTGAACCCTCTGCCTCTCCCCTCAGGACCCCAAGGATCTGCATGGCCCCTGTGGCAGACTCATTCTGTGGCCCCAACACAGTAGCCCCAAGGAAGTCAGGCTCTCTTCTCCCCTCTCCTGTGAGGCACAGGGCACAGGAGATCCCAACTCTACACATGGAAGGGGCTGGAGAGGGGACAGTGTGGGGCAGAAAAAAGGCTTGTGCAAGGCTGAAAATTCAACAACTCTTTTATTGGTGGCTGCAGGACACTGGATAAGCAGCTTGGGCTAATTCCACCTGTCCTGCCTATGGGACAGCCACCTGCTTTTCTTTCTCTGGGCTACCTTCTGGCAGGGGCTAATCGTATCCCTCTAGGCCCACAGGGAGAAACCAGATAGGCCCTGCCATCCAGTAATGATGTTGCTAGCTCTCTGCAGAAGGTATAGCATGTAGGGCTTTGTTCCTACAGCATTTCTTGGAAACTAGGTCTGCCTCCATGGATTCCTTGCCCTCCTTAGGAGGATCCACCTCCACGGGCTTGCGGGCACCCTTTGAGCACCTCTCAGCTGAGTCTTCATGATATCTCTTCTTCTGATGAGGCACACCATGTGGTCCATTATTTGCAAGACCACTTTTCAGGACACCTCCCAAAGACAGGCAGCAGCTCCCTTTATCTTCCTTGCTCCTTGCCTGCTCCAAGTGGCCTTGGAGATACCAGAGGCAGAAGCCCAGTGAGTTGGGGGTTACTCCCAGTGGTTCCCTTTCTATGGAAAGAAAAGGAATGCCCCCAGGACAAGGGGCAGTGGGGTTGCTGGTGGCAGCAGCAGACCACTGTGATGGCAGGCCCCAGTGCTGCACCAATATGGACCTAGGTGGGAGCGGTGGGGCCTATGACCTGAAAGATGTCCTCCTTTCCAGGAAATGGGTTCCAGAGGCTAAAGACCTCATTTCAGGATCTTTCCCACGTGGCATTTTGCTGTCCCTGTGGCACAGGACCGTCCTTGTCCTCCCCCACACATCCAGCCCTGCTACTCCAGTCCCCTTCTCAGCCCATGGGCCTGCCCATCGCTTCCTGCTCTTCGTCACCACGGCGCTGCCCACGTTGCTGCCTCCCAAGAGCCCAAAACACAGGTACCCCTCCACACAGTCCCTCCCATGGGCCACCCCAAGGGCAACTCTCACTTACACCCTACCTTAGAGCAGCACTCCAGCACCACCCAGGCTTGACACCACTCACCCAGGCGTGCACTCCACTTCTCTTAGCTCCACTGCCACCACCACCACCATGCTCCTCGGGACATTTTGGCAGACCTACTCCTTAGCCAGCCCCCAGTCCTCATGGTGGCGCAGAGCTAGTCCACAATGGAGGTAAGATACCTTCTCCTCTAGCACATTAGTCAAGGACCTTCCTGTCCTCCCTCCTTTGGAGTTGCTCACCAACCCTCCAGATGATGGCCCCTGCTCACCACCTCCACCCAACCCCTTCCTTCAGACTTTCACTGGGATTGTCCCTACAATTCACCCTAAACAACCTCACTAGGGCTTGCACCACAGGGATCTTTCCTCTTGCTGATCATAAGCCACTGGCCCACCCACCTCATTTGGGCTATCCACACCTCAAAGTCAGGTCAGCTGCCCCCACTCACTCTCCTGCAAGCCATCCCCAAAGAACTCTCACTCCAGAGCAAGGCAAGCAGGAGGAGCAGGAATACAGCTGGTTCCTCCTCTCCTCCCCTCCACATCTTTTCCTCTTTTCAGGCCTAAGGGATGCACAATATGGCTTTTAGACCTGCTAACTTGAAGACTATCGCTGTCTCCCTTCAGAAAGAATTCCAGGGGTACAACCAGGCTTTGTTTTGTCAAGATACCGCTCTACCCATTCATTTTAACCATATAGATTTTATGGGAATTGAAGAATCAAGGAAATATGATACACATTTTAGTATATAGTTTATATGATCTTAGGGATGTTATAGTAACTGAGCACTAAAAAAGCAAAACTACTATATCGATTATACCCACACATCTCAAAATTTTGTAAAAACTTCATCCACTGCTCACTGTAGAAGATCCAAAAGAGACATACAGTAGTCTGTTCCTGGAAATACCAATGCTTGCTCACGTCAAAGACTATTTTGTGAAAAGCTGTGTTATGACCCATAACCTGTATTGTCAAATCAGTAGAATGGTATACTTTTATCTACCCAAATTCAACATATCACTGAAACTTTCGATAGAAACGCAGATACTATTAAAATATTTCCCAGGACATCAGATTTCTTCTTGTTTTGCTTCTTCGTAAGAAATGCAATGGAGTATTTGCTTATGCAGCTTGTTTTATACTGGGGTACCAGCTGTTCCTTGTGTCACAAAAACAGTGCCAGAACTGTGCATATGAGACCTCTTATAGTATATTTTATCCAGTGGTGAGTTAGTCCAGGGAGGCAATTATTCCCATTATGTTTTCCCCTTGTTTTGATAGACAGTTGTTTTTATGCCAGAGGTCACTGCTGTTGTTATTACCTGTAGTGACTGGATACCCGTAATAATAGAAGCCATGTGGAATTATATGAAGCAGAACTATGACTGCAGTAAGCAAAAAGGAAAGTAAAATTCTCTAAAACTAGTTACATTTTCAAATGTATTAGTTCTGTGAAATGGCAGGGGGTACATTCACTCATTTTAAAGAAAAGCACGTTGGCTTGGCAAACCAGACAGGAAAGCTCTCCTGTCAATCTTAGTAATGAGACCTAAGCATTGGGCCCTTGCAAGCAAGACTTCAGTTCTGCTCTTCCCTTCTCTCCATCTACATAATAGTCTACAACTAGCTCAGGGAAAGCTTATTTCATATACACATCTCATCTCTCATTTCTAATTTTTGTTCCCCAATCTCAGATACAATTAATACTAACGGTTTCAATGGTGATTCCAATTTTCTAGCAGCAAGACCTCAAGGCCCTTCCATATTATTAAGTACATTCCATAAAAAATGCCCAATACATGGAACCCACATCTCCAAACCTCATGTATATATTCACTCCGTTAAGTACATGCTTGAAGAGCCAGTTCATCATTTGCATTTACATGAAAGTTTTCCAAAAGCAAAGTTCCCAACTGTGTCTGTTTTTGGGGAGTTCAAAACATTTTCATATGTGTCCTACTGTTTTTAGAAAAGACAACTCTAGCATTTTTGATTCTCAAACTTGTTTTTACTTGACAAATTCATGACATTTCAGGAGTTTCCCCAAATGACCTGCTTTTCTTATTTCCACAACAAACTGCTTTGTTTTCAAACTGAGAGAATGCATTTTCTCCAGAGATCAAACCTGTATGACTTAATGGTAATATCAGCTTACCAGATACTAGTAATTCAGAAGTCAATATTTGCCGGTGCATATTTTTCTCTAGCACCCTTGCACAGATTTAGGGTAAAAATGAAAATATCTGCTTACTTCAGCAAAACAAAGCCCAAACATCTGATCTGCACAGCCATCTACTGGAATTGACTCAAGCTACTGTTGTGACAACAGCATAGGCAAAGTATCAGGTCTCATCGCTGCAGTTTTTTTTCCCTGATTAAAACCAGGGTGAATTTAACAATTTAATTATTTGTGGAATGACTTATTTCCTCAAGTTATGACACGCCATCTTCACTGAAAAGACACAGCAACACAAGGAAATCAGTTCAAGATTACTTATCTGAGACTTTGTGATTAAAAAAAATATTCTACAAGTCAAAACTTGCAGGTAGTAGGCAATAGTAGGCAAGTAATTCACCATAACTCCTTTTTGGCTTCACCATTTTCACAATTAATGTAATTAAGCACCACTTAGCACAAAAAAGCTAAGAGATCAGGAGTTTTAGGGTTTATATGCATACACACACCTAATCCCTGCTTGAACAATCTCTTGCAGCAGCACAGTGGAAAAACAAACAATAACAACATAAAAATCTCTAACACCTCTAACACACAAAATATATTACAAACTGTTTTTAAAAATTTATACTACATTTACAATTCAGTTTTTGATGATGGCAAAGAACTTTAGGAATAAGTTAGTTTTTCTTTATCAAGCACCAAGCCTTTTGTTTGCTACAAAATGAGAAAGCTGGAAAGGAATATATGGTTTACTGAGCTACACATCTACAGCGTGAGGAAAGGAATTATTTGGCAGTTATTGCTTGGGTATATCTTGCCCTGGAAAGCTAAACACTTCTTGCCAGACAATCTATCACCATTTCTCCACTTGTCCACAGTGCAGAGATTGGTCTTCGTATTGCTCCATCTCTAAGTCAATAAAAAGTCCTTTCCTGTGAAATAACCCAATAAATCCTGGAGACCAGAAGTCATACTTTAGTGCCATAAATTACATGAGCTCTTTGTCCTCTCTTGATAAGCATGTATTCCCATTCCATCACAAGAAAACTACTGCTACTGTAATAATGTGCTAATGTACAAGTCAGTACAAATTTTAGACAAATAAACATACATAATTAACCATATTTCACTTTTTTATATGTATACACACATACGTGTTTTTTTTGATTGATGCTTCTATATACCTATATTTAACTACTTAGATATGAATGAATGATAAAAATGTAAGTAGAGCTTTAAACCAGCAAATAATTCTATTTTAATAAGCCTTTCTGGTAACACCTGTTGCTTTAAATATCCCGTAGAGTTCTTCTTCCACAGAATTGTGTTTGAAGACCAGCAAAGGCTGACTGACCTACAGTGACCTTAAAAAAGAAATCTGTTTGTTTCTTTTGCAGCAATGATTGCTTTAGGCACATCAATCACTTCCAACAACAGTGTGGCTTTATTTCAGAAAAGGAAAATCATACAGGAAGGCCGAAAAGATCATCTAATCTGTTCTGCTCTTTATATGTATGGCCAATGGGAAATTTGTAAAGAGGCAGCAAATCTCTCTGGAAGAAGAGATTTGCTTGTCCTTTTTTTTTTGCCAAAGGACAAGAGAAATATGCTTACCACATAAATATAAGATAAAATAAACAATTAGATTTTTTAACATGAGAAGTCATGTACAATGTAAAAGATTAATTTATTAAAATCCTACAACAAATGCATAGCAAGAAATGTGCTTTAAACTTCATCCAGCTAAAACATTGGATATATCAGTACCACAGTTACAGAGTATCTAGAAGTCTACATTCCTTCCAAATTCTGTCAACAATTTTAGTTATTACTGTAAAAATAATATAGTTTCTTTTGCAAATATTTGTTCAACAGCAGTATACCAAGATGATGCCAGATCCTAGTTTCTCACTTCCACTGTACCAAAGCAGCAGCTCTAACTTGATAGCAAGTACCCCAGGGTACCAAGGAAAGGAATGAGCACTGGCAGTCCTGTCATATACAGCATAGCTTCATTGCATGTAAAACCTGCAGAGCATCAAACTCTGGTTCATCAGCACATCAGAAGATTTTCTAGCCATTTTTTCACCAACATCTAGATGCCTTATGCAAAGCACTGGCATAGTCTAAATGCAAAACATCTCCCTCTTTGCCAATCAAGAAACTTACATCCCACTCATTATCCTTGCAACAGCTTGAAACAATTCATGCTGAACAGAGAGGTTGTAGAGTCTCCTTCTCTGGAGATCTTCAAAACCCGCTTGGATGCAGTCCTGTGCCATGTGCTCTAGGCATCCCTGCGTATGCAGGGGGGTTGGACTAGATGATCTCTAGAGGTCCCTTCCAACCCTAAGCATTCTATGATTCTATGAAAATCCAGCATCAACATCCAAATATAATATTTATTTTTAAGCTATACATTGCAGTTAGATCTCTTCTTTCAATGGATAATATGCATATAAACAGTAAGTGAGCCACTTACTAGATGATGATTTGAAATATTATTAAATTATTTGTGTAATTCAAAGAACTAAAATTCGAAGTGGTTTACCGAGCTACCTTCCTACTTTCTTCTCTGATCTGAAAATGGGTCATGTTTCCAGGAATTCACATACACTTCTGTCCATCTTGTTCACACATTCTCTAAAAAGATCCTGCTTTCCAAATTTTAACAGCTGATGAGTGAGAGTCTTTATGCAGCTCCATTGAAAGCTTCTCTTTTAGCTCTTTCATTATTGTTTTGAGTTCCATTGCACCACGATTCATGGTATGTTGCTTCCCTGGAACACTAAGCCTATTTATTCTTCTACAAAAAAATAAGATCATGATGCTGGACCACTTAGTTGGACTGGCACATTAACAAAAACTTAAGATTTCAGGATTACAAACTAAATTTGGATCAGACAGACCAGACCATCCTGGACAAACGAATTGCATCTTGACCTTATTAAATCAGAGAGTGAGCTGATTCCCCCACAGGACTTTTATCACTGCTTCTAGATTTACTCATCGTTGTCTCAGACATTTAGTGTTGTTTCTGTCCAGTAAAGTTATTGGTCTTTTCTTCCCAATAGCCATGAACATATCATTATCCTGCATATTAAACTGGTGGCCCTATTCTACCACTCTTCTTCTTGGCATAGAAGAATTGTTGCATCTCCAGTCTGAGTGGAAAATGTTGTTTTAAATTTACAGCAGTTTTGCTTGTCACTGGCAAAATGCAGACCTTGTTCTGAGCTCCTCTTCTGAAATGCAGTATCTCATCCTTGAGCGGTCTGAAGATTTCAGTTTGCATTTCCTCTGTTAATTAAGCACTAATGAAGATAAGCAGTAAAGAGCTAGATTTCAAGGGCTATTCAGAAGCAATCACATTGAGAATAGTTGATTAATGAAGCATTAATAATTGCTTTTAGCATAAAGCAATATTAAAAAAATGAGATTGTTTTCTAAGAACTAGAAATTACAACTATATAGTTGTAGATATATACTGAAGTCAAACTTTTATGAGCATCTTTGAGCATTTGAAATCTAACAAAAAGACATCTGAAAATATTTAAATGTCAGACTGCAAATACAGATAAATCTCCAGTGAGTCTCTATGCTGCAGTCTAACAAAGGCACTAGAGTGTTAGATGTGGTACAACTGTGAAGCATAAAATATGAAACATATTGGTAAGTACAGAGGTTGTGCACAGAGAAAGCCATCATGTAGTCTTCTTGTCATGTTTTCCATTAGAGGATTAGCTGCAAGTATTTATCTGCTGGTACATCAGTGTCTCAACTCAAGGTTGTCATGTTTCTCTTCCTGATTTCATGCCCTTTAAGTCTAATTAATGCTACTTTTTTTTTTTTTTCTGTACCTTATCAACTTGCCTCAAATGTTCACTCCAAGACTTATCTGTCTTAATCATGAGGATCAAGTATGACTGTCTGTCAGCCTCCTGGCTTGGCCATACGGAATAACCAGCCACATGCACCCTTGTAACTGCTGTGTATAGCAGCAGCAGCAGCAGCAAGCACATCAGGCTCTAGGGAAAACGTGCGCTCTGTGCAGGGTACGGGGGCCTATGTGCAGGTTATTAACATAAGGCTTTACTTCTCCGGTAGCATCTCTATCTTTTACTCATGTGCCTTACCTTAAAAATACAAGGGTAAGACATGTCTTGGCCTGCAGTGGGCTGACCAAAGCACAACTTATATGTTTCTACATGCATAATGTGTGACCACATGGACTGTCTTTTCTATTCCAATCAATCAGAAATGCTTTCATGAAGAGTGCCAGGTCATGCTTAAACCATGCTTAAAGCATGCCTGACATTTATGTGCTTCCCTACAGACTAATTGCCTGTCTTAAAACAGAGAGAGATAGAAAGCAGGCTACTATGGTCTAAAACACACAGTCTGGCCATCAGATTATGGATAGACAGATGGATTGACAGAACATTTTCACTGCCTGTTCTTTTAATAGAAAACAACACATATAACACTATGGGCAGCAGACAGGCTAAAACTCCCCCAAAAATGCAGTCTTCATGTGTACACACGTTCTGTTCAATATAAGGGCATTTAAGTAGTTTGTCTTGATATTTTTATTGCTTGCATTAAAACTAGCTACTCATAGCCTACACGGATATGGAGGACTTTTAGGAATTGATCTTGCTACACCAGCACAAAACAGTTTCTGCTCCCCAAAGCCTTTCAAGCTAAAGAAAGCAAACAGGGCCAGGGGAGAATGGAAACGAGGGCACCAAAAGTCCAAGATTAGATATGAAGTGAGAGCTGGCCAAAGATACAAGGCAGTACTCACTCATAAGCCCATCAGTTACAATATGCTGACTGGGAATGACATCAACATTTCTATAGAATTAAAACCTTTAAATTGGCATATTCAAACCTGGTGCAGGTGCAGACAAAAAAAAATAAATAATTAAATTAAAATCAGTTTTCAAGGGTCCTTACATGCATTATGGGAATTCTCCAGATCCCTATCAGTCAATGGGATTATTTCCACTGATGTCAAAACTCTCTGGATTAGTTTTATTGTGAAGAAGGAAGCTTTCCATCAGAGAAGCTTAAGTTCAGCTTTGTTTATCCTATACTATTTAACAAAATTGGTAACAGAGATTAGAACATGGGAATTGCCCACACCAATTTCAAGCTTTTATTTTAACAACAGACAGGCTCATACCAACACAATGCTGACTGCAAAATATACCACAGTACTTCTCCTTGCACTACAAAACACAGCAGAAAATTAATTGGTAGCAGACCGCATAGCTTATTTGTCATTGCTACTCTTTTGTGAAGTACACTTTGGAAATGGGTGAGTGATTAGTCAGGAAAAAATATTTCATAAACATATTAGCAATTTCCAAATAGAAATTCAGATTCACTATGTTCATACTCCTTCTTGCTCCCATGTCCACAGCATTTGTGCAAACATTTTTATTGCTACAAATACTGTGGACAAGCTCTTCTAAAGAATACTACTTGTTCTATACTTTGTATATAAAGAACAGTATACTCTCAGCCTTTGTTCAGCTGCATTTACAGTTTTAGAAAAGAACACTGGTCATTCACTTAAGAGTTGCAGATTTAATTCTTGCAGAAGGCAAAGCTAATCAAAGTGCTGCTTATAGAGAACACGGATGCCAACCTCCTGAATACGGTCCTAGAACAACAGTAACTTAAGATGACCAATATATTTGTTTTACTTGAACAATCAGGTGCATGAAGATACTCACATATTCTATCCCTTTGGGGGAGTATACAGAGAACTGTATACTGTCCTGAGAATCACTATTTTAACAGCTCTTGCAAAGCATTCCCTTACCTCCGGAAAGTTTAGGTCAGCTAACAAGAGACTGAAAACAACACTGCAGTTGACTTAATCACTAACAATACAGTTGAATGAGCAACCCCTCAACGATTACATATTAGATTTTATGAACCTAAGTTCTGGGCTTAAATTCTCTATATATCCAGAAAAAAAAATGCCCAAAATAGGTAGAACTTCACTGTTTTTGCCTTCTCCTCCAAGAAACACCAAACAAAATAGGCAAAAATCATCACACAAAGACAGGCAATTCACACAGAAAAAAGGACTAGATGCAGTAAATAACTTATTTCAAAGGGAATAATTTGACCAACATATGCTTCTGTAGTCACGACAAGTACAGAAGATGTCCATGCAGTTAAGCATTTGCCTAATGATACTTTAAATAAATTTGGTGGATTTTAGAGAACTACAAATTGTTTCGTCCGCAAGCAACAATGGGGCCAGGTACATCTCAAACGCCTATAAATGATTAAGAGGAATGCAAGTGGCAGTCTTTCTAATGGAAAGAGAGGCTTTCATGAAACATGTAGTCAGTCTTCACCATAAGGAAGAACTGTAAAAAACACACAGCACAAAGTTCTATGCTGTTGTACAGAGTGGTTTGTTCCTTCTAAAGGACAAAAAGCTTTCAAAAGACAGAAATGACAGAACTGCTTTTTGTTTTCCAGTGAAATAACATACATGCAAAAGAAATCTGTAGAAAATCTGTAAGGAGAACAGGAATTGATAGCAAATAATTTGGTGTAATTAAACTTTTAAGTTACTAAGACTCATTCTGCTCCCCTTAATTCTGTTCCCAAAATATTTTTTTTTCTCATTTATTCTCCTATTTTCATTAACAATTGACATTTTTATGGACAGGGAGGTCAGTTCTCACTCAGAATACACCATGCAGATCATCTCTGGAGTTTTAAATGAAAGCCATATTGTGTTACAAAATCCTTTTTGAAAGGATTGATAATGTTTCACTGAACACTGATTTTTCCCACCGATTTCAATGAGCAGAAGTACGGTCCATAAATGAACTAATGATCCTGTAAAGTATATGCTAAAGAGTCTATATCTCAACTGGGCATTAGTCAATAAGCCATAAAGAATCTGTGTTATAAGGGTAGAGCAGCATGAATTGATGACAGAATTGTCCACAAAATACGTGCAGTTAGCTTAACATGATGCTAACAACAAGCATAAGTTATTTCAAGAGACTACGCAATTTTAACATTACAGAAGCAAATAAACTAGGAATAAATGCCTTTCATGTAAAACTTAGACCCGAGATAACTATATTTTTAAGGAAGTTGACAAAGAACAACAGGTGCTTCATGACAACAGCATCAGTATAAATCTGACAAAAACCCTTTCTAAGAATTAGGGTCCTTGAACATCTGTTCAGCTCTTCTCACTCCCTCCCATTAGGCTATACTACCTATAACCTCTTGAACACTTTATCAAGGATGCATTATCTTTCCTATCTTCACCTACTTAATAGCAATGAGTAACTAGCAACTAGAGTTGCAAAACCAGAATTTCTAAGTTCCAGTATGACTAACTTCACATTTTAGCTTAAAATTAAGTTGTTTAGTGGGTAATGCTACCTCTACAGTGATCAAAGCATCATTATGATCATTTTATGGGAAGGGAATTTAACAAAGCAGGAGCAAATATCCTAGTACAGTACAATGTCCAAATGTACAGTAGAATATGACTGTAACTATAAGACTTTATTGCTTTCAAGAGAATTATTTAAGCTATCAGAAATCTCAGTTTCCTGTGTGGAAATATTCCTGGAGAATCTTTCCTATGTACCATACTCCAGGGGAATAAAGTCTGCAAGTGACACTCCAAAATATGAAGTACTGAGAAGACCTCATGGAAATACCAGCTGTAAAAGGAGTAAGAAAAAAAAATACATAGGATTCAACTACTTTACTATCAACAAATACGTGAAAAGTGAGATTTGAGGGGATATTTATTTCATTAGGAAAGTACTGAAATGGTGATATGGGTATAAAAGCGAGATGATATAAACTTGCTTCATATTTCAGAGAAGAGACTGTTCCACTACAGCCAGATGTCAAAACCAATAATCATCAACACGGAAATATTGCTTTACATTTTCAGAGCTGTTCATAAATCAACATTTCTTAACAGGGAACTAGGATATTTTCAAGACTTACTGATAAAAAAACAAAAAATTATAAATATTTGTAGAGATATTTACATATGGCTAGTCTTAGAGAATCCCAGTCTGTTAGGAAGAGCAACAGATTTACATTAAAGATAACTAAATAGTTATTAACCGATGAACACTTCCCCTGACAATATGAGACAAAAACAGTCAGAATTGAGAGGAACAAGTTTAATTCCATGAACCAAAACACTCCTTTTCTATATAACCAAAATAGCCAAAGAAGATGTTGCTACTGGAAAAAAATACACAATGAAGCTTCACACCTATAACTGTTTCCTCACAGGCTTCTTTCATTTTTTGCCTTAGGCTTTAGGGTTGTGTTTTCTTCAGAGGTTTGTGAAAAAGCAGTCAGGGACAGAAGAGCTTAAAAGGACAGAATACTTTCATATCCAATAATTTCCTTACTAAAGGCAGGGAGGTAAGGCAGAAGACTGGCTAAAAAAACAAACAAAAAATGAATAAATGGTTTTGTTTCTTTTATCTTGCACTGTTCCATCAGAATATCACACTTCCAATGAAATGCTGGGAAAGTATACATTTAGGAGGAGCCAATAGAGATTTTTCACATTGCAATAAAAAAAAAAGTTTTATAATAGAAACAAATTGAGCTAAGCATAACATACAAAACTTGGTTACTTATAAATTTCAGGCTGTGACTATTTTATTAAGAAAGCAAATTGCTGCTAGAGAAAAGTTACACAAATTTGCTCATATAGCTCCCTCTTAGTAAATATGTACTATGTTGTTAACTGCAAGCAAACATTTTTTGTATTTATTTTAATGTAACTCCTGCTATGCTTAAAGTGCAGAGTTTGCAAGAGAACAGTCAGCAGCTGGAAGTTAAATCTAAACAGGGGCAAAATTATACAGTGTCTCTAAAAATGAAAATTAATCTAAATTAACAATAGCAGAGCTAATTACATTAGGATTACCCCCTTTTGTTTTTTTTTCATTCTGTAAACTGCAGAATTAATAGCATGTGATTTAGAGGCTTATATTTTTAATAAGCTGATGAAACTTCACTTTTAATAAGCTGATGAAACTCACCACAGTATCATCAAGAAAAACGGTTGTTCTCTTCAGAACACCCACCTACAACCACATCTACACACATAATTTGTAAATGCCATAAACATTGCTGATTTACTAAAATCTACTGGTAAAATATACATTTCAAAATCACAAGCATGATTAATTTTAGCCATTTGAAAGCCATAACCAGAAGTCTTCTTTCTCCTCCTCAGTGGCCTGGGCTATGAAAGTCTGCTTTAGCCCACTGCAGAAGCATGATGCTGCGATGAGAAGCCCCAGACAAGAATGCACCCATCTTTGCTACAATTTTTTAAAGACTTTCTTAAAGGAGATGAGATACATATAATTATATAATGAGCACTTCATGTCATAGAATAAGGACTTCTAAAGACAAATTATTTTGATAAGTTTTTTATATGTTTATTTTTCTGTTTTTTTTTTTCTGGGGTTTTGTTTGTTTGTTTCACTCGTGTGCAGTGACAGCTGTGCTGAATATTTTCAGTGGCTGTTTTCAGTGGCTTCTATGGACTTTAGAATAGAATAGAATTAATTGTTTTGCTGTTATCATTTACGTCTTCTGATCAATATGGCATTTTTACCTGACATGCACATTAAGAATGTATATATAGAAATATGCCATAATGCAAATGACCTATAACTACAGGTAACCACTCTGTTAAAAACACACCAGGTCAATAATGGAGTTTTGCCTTTTCCAAAATCTGTATTGACAAACTACTATCTCTTAATAATTGAGACTAAGAAGAAAAAAACAGCCGATTTCTGTTGCTAAAAAAGTGATTGATGCTATACAGTTAAAATTACCAAGCTTTAAGGTTATTCTTACAGAAGGACTGCAGAATATCATCAGCATGTCACATATATGAATTTGGTGGAAACAAGAAATTTAAAGAGGCAAACTGGCTACACTGAGTAATCTTGAGTTTTGTAACCACTTCTGGGAAAAAAAAAATCAGAATGAAAACTCCCATAACTACTCTATCACATACTCTGAAATCAAGTGTTTCTTAAAACTCTCAGATGAAGAGCAAGAAAATATGCAACATGCATTTGCCACGTCTGCTAAAAAGAGTATTTTTCCATCTGAGCTGTATGTGTCATTTCCCAAACCACCCTTTTTCTACCTTTAATTTCCTGAGAGTTTTGGACCACCTGTTCTATTCTCACAAGTTATTTCCGTGATTCATACATGAATGCATCCATTCCACGACGTGTCTGAAAAACATCCATTCCGCAGGGAAAAAGACCAAAACCAGCACTGGAAGAGCCTAGTATCCTTCCCACAAGGCATGGCTTTGTATCCAGACCATTCATTTCTGCCTAGGCATTATCAGTGTGAAGCACACTGTCATGACCCATAGTTACACGTCCCAGCCCTCTTGCCAAGCTACAAATGAACATGAAGAGATGAGGACAACAGACTCAACCAGTTGGGATCTTGCAAACACAAATCCTTAATATCCAACAATATAAGATATAGACAGAAAATGAGACTATAGCAGAGCAGAAATCATGCATCATGCATCTGGAGGGCAGAGCCCTTTTGACAACAAGCATGAGGTTCACAGACTGAACTTTAGACCAGGGCATGGTCTGGATGACAGAACCCATTAACATGCCCACAGATGTTAAAGATTTTCTGCCCAGAGGCCTGATTTTTTTTTAATTCAACTCAGTAGTTAACTATGCATTCAAGTGACAATCCTTTCATCTCAATGCTGTCTGAACACCAGCCAGGGCACAGCACAGGAGAGTTTTCAGCACTCAGCCTTAATATATCCCAGAGCTACAGGGGAACTGGCTGTGAACTTCTGCCTTTATCAAAGAATCTCAGAATGGTTGAGGTTAGAAAGGACCTCAGGAAATCATCTAGTCCAACCCCTCTGCTCAGACAGTACGACCTGCAGCACGTTGGTTGTCCAGGTAATAGCAAAAACACCTTATAAAAAAGGTAGGTGGGAAGAGAGACTGAGGCATATTGAGAGTGGAGAATGAGGAAAAAGCTTCAAGAAGCTTTTATATAGCAAGCAAAACTGAAATTTTAAATGCCCTGAACTTGGTCAAAACTGTGCAAATTTTCCCCGGGGAAAGAAAATATCACAGTCTATCACATAAATTGTACAACACTACAAGTTGGTTGAAGTATGGTGCAAGAGAATTTATTAAAGATAAAGGGAGGGAAAGATGAAAATAGAACAGAGTTGAGATGGCAAGTGTTATTCCTAGCCTCCATTGCTAGAACCAGAATTGTTTTGACAAAAATCTCTAAAATAACAGCTTTAGGCAGATACACATCCTGGAAAGCTTTTGTCCAAAGAGGTCCATGTCAAGTGTACATTCCTGTGTATTTTGTGCATATTAAACATTAAAAAAATATTTTAGGGAATGTGGATTTTTTTAAATGTCAATACCAGGTCAATAACAATTTTATACACTTGTGAAAACAAAGTGGGAAGGATGCTATTAGGGTACCAGGAAAAAACAGTTTAAGGCTATCGCTTTGATTTTCTAGACCTAAGTTTTCTAATCTATAAAATGGGGTCAGTACTACTTGACCTTTTTTTTTTTCCTTCCCCTTTTGCACACCATTGCCACATGTACTCCACAAACATTATGAGCATTTTTACTACTATCTTTGATACTACTTAAATGTACTTCTGTTACTTTTAAAATAACTTGTTCATTCCAAAATACAAGTTTATGCCATACTGCCTTATTTCCACTATTTCCATATAAGAAATTGTTTTCCCAATACCTTTGCTGAGACTCCCAATACGTGGCTTAAAGAAAAAGATTTCATCAGGTAGTATAAGTTTTCTGAGCCAATGATTTCACAATATTTGATTATTGTTCTGTTTTTCAGAGATTTCCAGCCACAGTCAGCCTGTTTCTCACAGCACACCAACTCCCCCACATCACTCTAAGACCTTAAATTGATCACCTTCTTAGAAAAATCAAGGGTACTGTATGCATAGTTTACTGACTCCTATTGTCCTATATAGGGGCCTCTTACTTGGGGTCATCTTCCCTCTCTACTGCTGTGTAGCAAGCACTATAAATATTGCCAGTATTTCAGCTCTGTGATTGAGTTGCCACTGTTAGTGAGAAAAAAAGCCATTCCCTCCCATTTTTACCATATTACGGAAAAATGCATCTTTAGAAGAACTCAAGTTTTCCTCCTTCTTAAAGGCAGTCACTAATGGCAGTCACTAATTTTGCAAGAATTCATTTCGTGTATTCCAAGAGTTTACAGTTTTGATAACTCTGCTGTCAGTTTTTGTCTTACTGACATACAGGAAATGTTAGTGCCCTTAAAACTTTAAACAGTAAGTCTGCATGGCCTTTCTAGCATGAAAGTTATTAGGCTCTATTTCAAATGTTCAAAGACTGAAAAATAAATAAGTAAACAAAGCTATGATACTGGCAAGGGTAGTGTTCTCAGATAGAACGTCTCATGACATTTTACCTACCTTTCCTCTGCTTCAGAAATCTTTGGTTGTCCTGCTCTCCCAAGTTCCACTTCAAGTTCTCCTTCACAACTTCCCACATCTATTTTGTTAGCCATCTCTGCAATCCCCAGACACTCCTATAATTTCTACAAGCCATTTGAAGCTGTTGCTCTGAATTCTTTTCACAGTCATTGCAATTTGAAGTCTGAAAGACTGCAGGACAGGGGGAGTGACTTAGGGGAAGTTTACTGGAGAGCCCTAATCCACAAGGTAGGGATCTAACCTCATCACAGAGGGTACTGATTAAAACATCAGAAGACTTTAGTTCAGATGTAGCAGCAAAACATGTGACAGAACAAGTCTGGCTCTTTTATACCAGATATTTTACTCTTTCCTGTTCAATAAACAACAGTTTCACTGATTTGAAACAATCTCATTGTCTCAATAAATAAAAATTGTTCCTGTGGAGCAGTTAATGGCTATCATCCCTACACTTAATACTTTAAACGGAAACAGTTTTACCAACATTATCAATACTAATAGCTCTCTTAGTGTTGTTATTGTTTATTACCCAACGTATCATGGAACAAAAGCTCCTTTACTTGCTAATCTAGTTTTGCGCTGCAAAAATATCACAAACTCTCCTTCCCAAATCTCCTCATAGATCTAATGGAGCATAAAGTCTCCTTACACTTACCTTTCAGTTGCAGCTATTCTACCCTTTATCATATCACTCTCAATTACTGCTTTTACTATGTTTTTATACTTTCAGTTCATTATGTTCAAGATAGTCCTTACTTACACATAACTAAGCCCAGTGGACAGCTTCCACTAAATCTTTATGCCAGGCACACAAGTAGTGCCCCAGCCCTCAGAACATACTGCCATATGTTTAAAGGCACTTGAAGAATGCATTTTTGTTAGTATAATTCAGTCAGTGGACAGCACCACCATCCTGCATATCAGGCACTGCAAAATGAAGCCTTACTGCCTCAAAATGCCTGTCTTAAAAAATCCACCTGTCCCAGAAGAAATTAGTTTTTAATATTACAACATGAAAATGGATTGACGGTGCATTAAAGGGAGCCAGTAACACATCTTCCTAAAGGGTACCTAGGCTGTCTATTCTAATATTGGGTATATTTTGTTGATTAGTCTTTATGAATACCAGTAAATGAATCATAATTCTTCCAAGCCCAACAGTTGCTACTTTTCACTGTTTTTCTCCTGGAGAGGAAAGGATAAGGTCGGTATGGAGAGGGGATCCAACTGCAGTATTTGTGTCTTTAAAAGTGTTTTCACTTTTAGTGAAAAACTAGTGTCATTCAGAAACACAGAAGGCTAAATTACAGCTTTTCCAGTAACCTTCATTAGGTAGAGGGACTTACTTTTATTTCCGCCGGTTAATCACAAAGAATCAAAAAATAGGCCATGGAAGCAATCATTAAAAACCTACAGCACACACAACTGCGAAATCATCAGAAAAAACTCATTTTATGAACCAAATTCAGTGCCCTTAGCTTAATAGCGTTCCATCTCTTCCAGTCCTCACAGAAAAGAAACAACTCAGTGAACCATGAGAACAGCTGGCAAGAACCCTCCTACAGCAGGGTCACATTAGTTCTTCTCACAGCAGGATTCAGGTTTAACTCTGTTAAACTTGAGGTTTAAGACACTGCTCTTCGAGATAGCAGTGACCCTGCAATTACTGCTTCCCGCATGGTAGACTATAATGCAAAGAGCTGATCCAGGCATAGACATCAGCTATGAATTTAGCATTTCACAGCACAAAACCAGACCAGCTTCACACATAAACGCAGATCCCAGTTAGATCCTTTCATCAGGAAGCAAGCGATAGTTTCATATTTAATACATTAAACATTCATAATAGATCAGCCATTAAAAAGAAGAAAAAAATTCTTTTTAATCTTCTTCTAAATCAGCTTTAAAATTTCATATGGCTAAAAAAGGTGTCTGATCAGAAGAAAACACTTCCACTGAGATAGCTGAGCAACTACGGAGATAAACAACATGATTTTCTAGCCATAAACTGCTATCAGTTCTCATTATTTCTCAAGCTGAAAGTAGCCTGAGATTTTAAGTATCATCTTCGGTAATATATTTACAATTTGGATATTGTATTTAGAAGTGGTGCTTTAAAAGTGCCTTTTGGGTTGTGTTTTCCCTTTGGGTGGCAGGGTTGGCTTGTTTGTTTTTAACATTAGTCCATCCGTTTTACTTGAGTAGAAGATGAGTCTAGAGCTCCACCTATAGGTATAAATTAAAAGCTCTTCTTTGGAAACGTGACTGCGGTCATATAACCAATTTCCCTTTAAGCCAAAGGGAATGGGGGCAAGTTTATTGATTGCACTGCAGAGGAGGCCAGGGAAGAAGTACACTGCTACCTCCCCATCCAGAAGCAACAGTTCTGTCTCCATTCCTCAGTGCTTGACTTATTTATACTTGTATAAATAGTAGTGGGATTACGGCAAGGACACAGGAAAAGGAAAGACAGACTATCAACAACCAGCTGGGAAGGCGTTAGGCATTTAGTATGGCAGCAAGAAGAGCTGGGATAGGGTGGCAAAATTGTCACCAAGAATAAAGCACCTCTGAAAGTAGGTCATTACACAAGTAGAAAATAGACCTGTAATTATATTTATTTTCTAAATTTTACATTAAAAATATAATTTGGAGGCAAATTTCCAGTCATTTACAAAAATAAAGCCTCTGAAGAAGCTTTTAGTCCTTTCTGAACTTTTATCAGATGATGTACAACAAACTGCAGAACTGGAAGCAGAAATCTGTACAGATTTAAGATAATTCATTCTTTCTGATTTTTGCTTCTTTTTCATGTTTTGAATATATTTTATATACTTCTAATTAATTACAAATTGCTATCTATATTGCTTCATGTAGACTTTGCTGACAGATACGAGGTAGTTATTAGGATGTTTAATTGACTCAGAAAAACCTTTACATCTTGGAGTTCTTTCTTTCATGGGCTAAAATACATATTTCTTCTCTCAAACTTTTTCCAATTTAGTGCTGAGATGAATATTTTTATTTTGAAATCTTAGCAAAAATCTTCCTAACTTCTGGACTTTGTTAGAGAATCCAAGGTTATCATTAAAACAAACTAAAAAGCAAGTTGCTTTTTTCGCCAGTGGAGAAGCTTTCATCAGAAAATGCAGATTTTCCAGGAGGATTATACTCTCCCCTGCTTTTTCCCTTTCTGATCAGTCCACAGACTGAGCCTGAATCATCTGCATGACACCAAAGGCGTGTATAATCTCTATAAGGTGTGAAAGTCTTGCAGCACACCAACAAACAAAATGGAACTGTAGCAAATCAATAAATAAATAAGCATACTAAATAAATATAGCAGATCTTGCCAAAGTATAAGCTAGTCCATCTGGGCAGAGCACTCCAGCCCAGCTGGGGCTACCAGATGCTCTCTGCTGGATTCACTGGAAGCAATGCCACTGATCAAAGCCAGCACCTCCTGCCTATCTCCCTGCTCTCCATTTCTAATACAAATACGGAAATCAGCTAAGACCCTCCCATGCAAAGCAGCTACTTGGCATAGGCACAACATTTGCCCACCTGGCAAGTACACAGTATGGACTGATCCTAAGGACTGGAAGCATTAAACTGGCAGTCATCAAGTTACTGTTTCAAACAGAGAGGAACCATCAACAAGGAATGAGGAAAAATACGAAGCATCAATAGACTTGATACCAAAATGCCCTTTAACTGGTCCCTTCTCTACAGAATTGTCAATGATTTAAGGCTTGGTTCATTCTAACAAAGCTTTACTGGTCACCATTCTTCTCTATAGGCTGAATATGTGATACTTAAGCCCTAGCATATGCATTTTCTCCTAGAAAGCGAAAAGTGCCTTTCTGCCAGACAACCCCAGCTGGTTGGAAGTGCCTTCTGGCCAGTCCACTATAATAACACAAGAGCATTTTGTCTAGATGTTCAAAGAAATTGCATATACCTGCTTAAAGCAACAGCAAGAGACATCAAATATGGGGAGAGAGTTTAGAGTCCATTCATTTGAAATGCAGTACATCCATATTTGAGTGGTACATCTCAGTCATACAGCCTATTTAGACACAAAATTACAGGTGAAAGCCCTTAAATAAGTCAAGCTCACCTCCCATTAATTGTTGATATACGTACCTTTATGAAGCAGCACAAAACCCTATAGACTCATAGGGATAACAGCAGTGTGAACTCCTGTCAGGAGGTGGACTCTGAAAGAAAAACTTTGTGTTGACATAGGCAAGCAGCAAAGAAATTCTAGAAGTCAGCTCAAAACATTAAGTCTATAGTCTAACTTCTTCCAGGGCTTTCTGCAGAGCAGTCTAGTAACAGTATAAGAAATACTATGTTAGGTGGATGGGGGAAGAACGTCTCTCTCCTCACACATTCCCAAGGATGTCTTTCCAGAAGTTACTGATTTGAGACTTCCCATTTCAGGCTGTAGATGCTTTCTAAGCCTCCCAAGAAAACACTGACATCTCACCAGCCACCAGGAGATAGCAAGTTGCTTCTGACCTTATGAAGTACCCCACTCCAGCCAGTTCCCCTGGCTTCTGAGCAGAGCAGAGGCCTCAAAATCCCGCAAGGCTCACTTTTACAACAAAGGAACCATTTTGCATTTCAGACCAGGCTCTCATCCCCATAACACTCACATCACATGACACATACCTAATCCCACTCCTGAGCAATGTTCCGTGGTGAGTTAAGCTTTTTCTAAAGCATGTTCGCCTCAGGTCCACTTCCAGATGGGGACTCCTCCCTTTGGGTGAGGCACCACTACAGGTTAGGCTTCCAATAGAGCTCTCCAGCACTTCCCTAGCACTTGATCTGGGGAGCAAGCACCACTCTCTGTGATAGCTGTCCTCACCGCTTTGTCCTTCTGGGCTCATGGCTCCACTCAGTCTCCCCTCCCTTTGTCCTGCTCTTCAGCCAAACTGTGGAGAAACCCCCTTATTGATGAATACAGAAACTTGAGCATTCCGCTCACTCCTGAGCAATGTTCCGTGGTGAGCTAAGCTTTTTCTAAAGCATGTTCACCTCAGGTCCACTTCCAGATGGGGACTCCTCCCTTTGGGTGAGGCACCGCTACAGGTTAGGCTTCCAATAGAGCTCTCCAGCACTTCCCTAGCACTTGATCTGGGGAGTAAGCACCACTCTCTGTGATAGCTGTCCTCACCGCTGCTGGCTGGATCAGGTTACGCTATTCAGAATACAGACATTTGTCTCAAAGACTGCTACAAGCAGCTGTACAAAATTTAAAAGTTTTTGAACCATGTTTCCAAATTTTGCTCTGTTTTGCATCCTGTCTTCCTACATTTTTTCTAGTTGTCTTTCTTCCTCTCTCTCTCATCTATACAAACAGGTTTCAAGACCTTCTCTGGATCTTACAAAGTCCTAGGCTTTAAGTTACCTGAAACCTTATGGCATAAGCAAATATTTCCTTTTTTTATTTTAAAATATCGTCCTTTGATATTTCACTAGAAAAGCACCCACCAAAGATTTCTCGTCCTTATTACTGGGTTCTCACTTAGTTCTCAGGAGGTCCAAAGGAGCTCTTTAATAATGCTTAACTTTGATCTCTTGTCTACGCAGTAAACCTTTTATCATTTTCAACTGATAACATAGCTCCCCTTTCTACTTTAAAGGGGTAGAAATACAACCTCATTTGATTCTCTAGATGTTTTCTTACCAGACTATCTCTGAAAAGTCTGAGACACCCCACAGTTTTTCTTGGCTTCTGCATGCTGTGGTCTTCTATCTGGAAAAGCAGTTTTCTGATCCATAGCTAAAGCAAAAATTACTCTAGCATGGGGTTTATATCAGTGCCCTGTATCATTAATGCATCCTCTTTCTTCCTATCCTCTTTAAGACAGGTGAGCCCACTTTTATTCACCTCTTTTAACAATAATAAATACATGTCTTCAATGATTTGTGTCGTTTTTTTCAAAACCCACTCAACCAGCAGTGTCAGGGGAGGTAGCTGCTAATATAAACAGTAATTCAACATTTATATTTTTAGAAAGGAATATTTTCATTTTTAGCTTATGCACTGTGGTTATTTCCTTCACTCTATTCTATCTCATTCCTCAGACATATTAGGATTTTGTTTGCTCTTCCAACTACGTGTGAACAACAAGTCCAAGCTTATTTGATGTTCAGGTCTTTCCACGAGCTGACACTTTCCATTTATTACAGAAGGTATATGGCTCATTCACTCTTTTTTCCTCCCTTTCCACAATGTATTGTTTTACATTTACAAATATTTTGAGCTAAAACTTCTGCAGCACCTCTACTTCAACATCATTCCACATGCACATAATGACAGGGTGGAAGGAGTCATTCATGACGACTCAGGGCAAAGAAGCACCTTAGTAAGTACACATTTACTTCATAATTATGAGCTAGCTATATAGAGATGTTGAAGTACTTCACACACTAATTATACTAAATTATCCTATGATTACACAGGTAAATTGAAATGTGCAAAGTTCTCAGAATGCCAGGCAAGCCAAGCAGCAACATATTGTATAAATTCACGTTTTAGCAGCATGCAGCATGACTGCTGCACAGGTCTGCTATTCAGTTACTGCTCTGCATCAAGCTCCCAGTATTATTATTTGGTGAGATTCAGTTCCTTACATCTGTCAACACTGCCATACTGGATCATTTTGTAAGTCTAAAAAACATTAGTATACTCCTAAATATGCACAATAGTATTGTAATTCCAATTAATTATACTTTAGAGTTATACATCAAGAAACTGTGCAACTGAACTCATACTCCCCATCATATATTTACCTCTTTATTCACTTTGTTGATTTTTCTCCACTCTTTTTCATTGTTCATCACTTTATTCGTATAAATGATAGCTATTATGTCATTTATATCTAATATACATAATTTCTGTAACACAGAAGAGAACAGCTTTATCTGCAAGATATTTAATCACAATGTTTTGTACCCCCATAGCACTTTTCATGCTGTGGTCTCAAAGAACTTTAGAAACATCAACAATGATTTCTAACCTTCTGCCCCATCCCTTTTGCCCTGAACTGGGCAAACACAAGAAAATTAAAAGTTTTAAAAGTAGAACAACGGGCATCATTCTTGCCTGAGGATCCATCAGCTGGTACTCTTCTCAGGTCTCCATGGACTTGCTATGGGGGCAAGTCATAAAGCCAGGAGAAATTAAAGAAAAAGAACATGTACCAATGGAGGATGAATAATGATCAGATTTCTTATCCAGGCACGGAGCTTGTCCCAAAAGATCTTAAACTGTTAAGTGGGAGCACTGAGGATTCTTATACCTTTTCTTTTCATACATGGTGAAGTCTTGAGTTCAAAGATTTGGGGCTAAGTCCTACAATTTGCTCTAAGGAAGGCACTGCATGTACCGATGAAGAGATGCCACCATATACCTAATTCTAGGAGCTGCAGTTAAATAAGACATAAGCAGCAAAAAAACAGAACAATCACAAAATTAAGATTATCCTGGATGTTGATTCCACAGGTGGCTATAATGTTGCCTTGCGAATAGTATTTGGGATGAGAGATGAAATTAAACTTAAAACAAAGCAGTATCAGGAAAAAAAATCCATTTATCAGCCCCTATTTCTAATGTACCTTTTTTTTTCATGGGCAATGATAACTAGCAAATACTCTTTCATAGAAGGGAAAGCTTTAAAAAAATTCTCATTTACTTTATTCATAATCTATACATGGTTTTGTTTATTCTTCGTCAAAGAAACCTAGCAACACAGGACAGAGGCATAGCTGATGCATCAAGTTCTTGGTAGCTGATCAAATAAGATTTAGTTCAACATTTCTTTGGCAAGCTGATGCAATAACTCTTGTCCTCAAACCAAACACCTGGTACATCCAATCCAAGGTATTTCTGGTGTACAGATTTCAGCTCCATTTTCATATCTACCACTGTGTATGAGATCTCCTTAAGATTCATTAACTTGGTTAAGAAAAAGCTGCCACAAATGTTTTTGTGATCAGCATTACCTGGTATATCTAAGAAAATCTTTTATTCTGAAAGTAGTCTTCTAAAACTCCCTGTGATTTCTGCCAGGTACCTTAGTTAGAAGTGATATACTAACATATACATACACATATAAAAATATATACACACACAGCCAAACGAAGTACAATACTTTAAGTAAAAATGTAATGAAAAGTTTTTCCACTTTTCCCAAAGGGAAATGCAAGCAAATAATAATGAAATATTTAACTACTACCAAACTAATTTTTCAAAGCTAGATCTAACTGTTGCTGTACTTTTGCAGGAAGATCTCTCTCAACCTCTTAATAAAGAAGGCTAGAAGATTGTGTCAAGCCTGCTCCAGAAACCGCTAAGCTTGTCAGCACAAGACTCTTGCTGTAATAGAATTTCAACATGATATAAACCTACTTTCATTGTAGCAAACCAAGGATGTATTCTGTATTGCTTCCTAATTAACTGGAAAACATGACTTTGCTTGGCAAACTTCTTGAAGTAGGTTATGACCTTACTATTGTTTCAGATGAAAATGGAAAGTTATACCATATCTGCGAGCCATAATCAAACAGTTACAGGCTATGACACCACCACAACTAAGACACTAGAAAGAACCATTTTGTGAGTTGCTGTAACTTCCAGTTACACTGAATCATGTAAGTGAAGGAAAGTACCAATTACCTATTGACAGATTCAGGCTGTTGAGCACCTCTTAACATACTTGAGAGGCTAACTCCCTGGAATTAGACATTTCTAGAGAAGGATATTTTAACGTTAAGCACCTTCCACAAAGCAGTCCACACTGGGACCTATGGAATACCAAAGGGTTAATATCCCCTCACTGTACAAGGAACAAATCTGAAACAGCATTTTCCTGGACCAAATGACCTCTGTAGCTTCTGTTCTGTGAATATATGTTGCAAATTACAGTGGACGAGGGAAGTACAAAAAGCATCCATTTTTTTCTGATGGCAATCTTAACAGAATTGTCTATATCTGTAAAAAATGGTTTAATTTTCATTATAGTTGAATAGTCATTTGGTGAGGTGATTACATAAATAATTAATCTCATATATAGCTTTGTGTATCTTTCTGTATATTTGTGGGACAATGTTTACAGTAAATAACACACACTGAGGTATTCCTAGCCTATCATTTTTTTCCCATTCTTGATATATTTCTACATTTGTTTTTGTCCTTCACCTAGACCAGCACTAAGGCATTTAATATCTGATTACCCTGCTAACCATTTAGCATTTACTGTTTTTACCACAAAATATAATGTTAATAGACCAGTCTGTGATCTAACTCTAAGTAAGTACTCACCTCAGTTCTACATCTCTATGAACTTACTCCACTGGGAGTGAAGTCTGAGGTCATATATATCAGGGAGTATTATTCCCTTTGGTAAATAGAGCTCATTTAATGTATCTATACTGATTTGTATAGAGAATTAGATAATGGCTTGCAGCTTACACTGTATTGCTGTATTATCCTAGTTGAATTCATAGAATCATAGAATCATAGAATGCTTAGGGTTGGAAGGGACCTCTAGTCCAACCCCCCCTGCACACGCAGGGTCACCTAGAGCACAGGGCACAGGACTGCATTCAAGCGGGTTTTGAAGATCTCCAGAGAAGGAGACTCCACAACCTCTCTGGGCAGCCTGTTCCTGTGCTCTGTCACTCTCACTGTTAAGAAATTTTTCCTTAAGTTCATGTGGAACTTTTGGTGCTTCAGTTTCCGGCCATTTCCTCTAGTCCTATCAGTGGCCACCACTGAAAAGAGACCAGCACCATCCTCCTCACTCCCTCCCTTGAGGTACTTATAGACACTGATTAGATCCCCTCTCAGCCTTCTCTTCTTCAGGCTGAACAGGCCCAGCTCCCTCAGCCTCTCCTCATAGGGCAGATGTTCCAGGCCCCTGATTATCCTTGTGGCCCTGCGCTGGACTCTCTCCAGCAGCTCCACATCCCTCTTGTACTGTGGAGCCCAGAACTGGACACAATACTCCAGAAATTCAACAGGCATATGGTAAACTAAAGAAGATGTGAATTTTTATATAACAAGCTTTTGTTTTTATATAACAAACTCTAAATTAGAGGTCATAATTTTCCGAATATTTTACTTCTGAGACATGGTTGAAACTAAATATCATTCATTCCAAACAAATCTATAATAATTGCATTGACAAGAAAGATGCCACCTTTTAAAGGTAAATAAATTCCACTTGAAGTTGTCAAATAACAACCTCATGTGTAGCAAAATTATTTAGTACTGTTTTGTGAAGGAAAAACTAAGCAACCACATCCTTGACATAATTTAAAAAAATCTTCAGATCTTCAGGATCAATTGCTAAACACAGCTGCTTCATATCTCTCCCAGTCTATGTTCAAAATTTAGTAGACATCCTGGTTAGCTTCAGGCAGGTGTCCACAGAGCAGCAAGTGGCTTGTTTGTTTGTTTGTTTGTTTTTTGCGAACAACACCTTGTTTCTATTTGCAGACTCCAATGTCAGTGTACCACTGTATCTAAACCTGTTTTAGGCCTCAGGAAAAGTTGCCTAGGGATGTTTCTTGGACACTGCTCCTTCACCATCTGAATGGACAGTAGCAAAAACTCTCAACAACCAAAGGAAGTTGCTATAGCAGTTATAATCTGAATTTCTCTGGGCCTCCTTGCAGCCTTACTTTCACAGACCACAACAAAAACATTCACAACTCCTCCTCCTTTCCTCTCACTATACACACGTCCCCTTCCCTGTGTGGTCAACAACAGGGAACTACCAAATCAATCCTTAGTGCAGTACTCTCCAACTGCAACATCTCTTCTTGACAAAAAACAGCAGAGGGAGGAAAGCAGTCTATAAACAGCAGGAAGGGATGATGTAATGACAGACACCAGGACAGACAAAATCTTATCTGCTGTTCCCTGGACAAGTCATAAGATTACTTTCTTTACCAGCAAAACAGTAAAACCTCTAATTCTTTTGGTGTCAGAGGCAAAATGTTCATTAATTCCCAGAGCCAAGTATCTCATTTATGAATGAGAAGGCAGAGTGCAGAAACCACTCTGAATTCAGCAGAGGAGTTATTGCTTTGCACAAGGGTAAAATGATACTTGTCATGTGTTATGTAAACTGGAGATTTAAGTGGACACTTATAAGTCCAGATCATGCACCACAATACCATACAGATCTAAGCTTTCAAAGCTTTTCTGAATAGCTGCAGTTTCAGCTTTTTAGAATCATTACTTAGAATTATTTAGAAGCTGATAGGTAAGGAAGTAACAGTCAAAAATCAAAAGGTAATTTTTCATTTACAATTAGTGAAGATATTTCTACATTAGAACAGCACAACTTACTGCTAATAAAGACAGGCATCAGTTCAGGAAAGCATCCCTTTACCTAGGTAGCATGCAAGATTGTTCTTAATTTTATGTTTAAAGGCATTTGTTTCTTTGTTTAAGTTTGTAGGTAGGCATGTACAAGGTAATGCCTTAATGAAGGACACAGTTAATCCTCTGTTTGAGTGGTTTCCAAAATTAGGGCCTACAGCTGAAATAAACCTTCCTCATTAAACACAGAGAATTTTCAGATTGCTGATTCCAGGAAGCTAGTGGAATGTTTCAGAAAACAAAGCAGTATTTAACAATACCTTCACAAAGTTCTTCTGTTCCCACTTTCCTAGTGGCTAGCAATTTTTCCCCATTTCCCAGTGGGTAACAAATTTGCGGGCTTTTATGTTGAGGTACAAGGTGAGGCACTAGCAGAGTGAGGGAGGGAGGGAGGAAGTGTATAGTATATTAGAAAGATCATACATTTTCCACAAATAAGCAGAAGCCATGCTGGCACCCACAGCTGCCTTCTTGTCCTTGAATACCCTCATCAGCAGGCTATGTGACCTCTGGTCCCATAAACCTTGGTTTCATGTCTGAAAAAAAAAAGAAAAATGCAATCAAAAGCTGGAGCACACATACCACCAGTTTATTTTGGATATGGGCACAGTGACAAGACAAGCAAGACTTGGTCTCCACACACTTGAACCTGTGTTCCTCACACTAGAGAGCAAGGTGACCAGCACTGTCACCTCCTTAGCTGGGTTCCAGATGCAGGAGTCACCCAGATGCCTAATCCCAAAGAGGTAACTGAGGTTCTCAAGAAAAATGGTTGGGGACTGTCAATGCCTCAGCACAGGCAACCTCCTTGCCTATCTGCACCAAGTTCTCTCTGAGGGAAAGCTGAATTTCAGATGGATGTCCTTATACAACACTTCCCCTTGGCAGACTTAGTACCTTACCTTTGCCCTTGCCTCTCTCTCTCTATTCTTTTTTAATAGCACTGCCTTTTGTAAATCCTCTCTTTTCGTTAAAAGCAATATAAATCCTGGGCTCAGGTATGTAAATTCCTTCTTTCCTTTCTTGGGTTGTTCTGTTTCCACATTACAGGAAATCCAAAGGAAAAAAAATAACCTGAACAAATTATTTTTTTCCTAATGTTAATTATATTGCTTCCTTGCCAGACTTCAAGTGCTAGCCTTGCTCATATTGCTAGCCTGGGGAAGCAGCACAGAGGACAGCTCTGTTCCTGTTGAAGAGCGAAATGGCTAACTGGTTTCTGCGGCACTACCTTGTTAACTCATGAACCTGTTCAATTACTCTTAAGAAACTCAGTGACCTAAAAATATCTTCTGTCCGTCATTCCCACATAACTTGACATTAAGCATCGAGTGCACTACACACTTTCTTTCCACATTCTCCTCCTCCATCTCGAGATGCTGAGAAGGCTCATGAAAATCACCGCTTTGTAGATTTGCATTTTGGCACATTTCTACAAAGCTACATCAGTCCTGAGAAAGAGCTTCACATGCATGCATGATAGACCCATCCTATTTCTATTCATCAGGTTTTTGCAAAGAACTAGAATCCCCCTAAGATGTCATTTCCAGATGTAATGCTGACATTTGTTTATTGTGACAATCTTGATTCTCACTGTAGTTTTAAACTTTTGAGATTTTGTTATCTTTCACCTAACATTCTCTCTACAGGTATGTCAAATCATGCTGCTTCCCTTTTCCCATTATATATCATATAATGTGCCCTCCTGGCCTTGTTTGTCTATTTCTCTTCAAAGCAAACCAGAAGAACAAAAAGTCTGCCTTGAAAACTATCTTGTCATACCTGACTTTCTTGTGTTTCAATTACCACAATGAATTATATACTCTTGAAAGGTGTTCATGAGAAACAGTCAACATAAATACAAATACCTGGTTGAGCTCTATTACATAAAAATGACCACAAATAAAGCAGCAAAAAAAAAAAAAAAAAAAGGAGTGACTCAGCTGTTAGTAGAACTCCTCCTGGCTGGAATGTTTCTCAGATGCAGAAGCAGGACAAGAACATTAATACTGAGCCTTCTGGTGAGGCAAAGCATATGCTTTGGACATGGTAAGTTTTGCAAACTCAGAAACCAATTCCTGCAAATCACACATATTGCAAGAGGAAGAGTGACTCTCCAGTGATCTTTGAGCTGATCTCTCAAATGCAAACAATATATTTTGAGTCTCATGGCAAGAACAGCATTCTCCATGCCTGCTGAAGTAGTTCATAATACTGTTGGCTTCATACTGTTTTACTTAGCTCTGTGCTGCTCTGGTTGGAGACTGCAAAGTCATGGGTGTTTGAATCTAATGATTTTATTAAATCTTAAACTTAGTATTTTGGCATACCCTCAAATGCCGAATCAGCTCAACAACATTAATTTCTAGGGCCTGAACTGTCTATGTGCCTCAACATGTATACTGCCTGGCTTAATACAGGAATATATTCTCCCTGGGTCCATTCCTGCATTACCAACTCCCTGGATAAGCTTTAAAGTGGAACGGCTATATTATGGCTTAAACTAAGAAACTAAACTATCCGTGCTACCCAGGTAGCGTATAACACTTACCTATCATTACTCAGAGGAATAAGTACCAAAAAGTCAATTCTGCAGCAACCCTACTTCCATCCATAGAAATACTGGCTGGGAAACAGACGGCAAACTGAACTTCTGCTGGATTTTATGCCCCAGCTGGCAACCTTTACACTGCATAAATTCAAACCCATACTGCCTCACTGACTTTAACTTGAGTGTTCTGGCTGAACTTTCTTCTTTTAAGCCTAAGAAATAGAAAATGTGAAAACATTAAGATGCACAGACAACGCCAGCGCTATTATGACTTT
>NW_010588050.1:54657-113283 GCF_000705375.1 Tinamus guttatus
AAGATCTGGGTATCAAAGCAAACTTCACATTCTTCAGGTGTTGCAGGATCAGAATAAACTGCAAAATGCTGAGTACTTATATCTCCAGTTTATTTTCTGGAGTCTAAGTATGAAGACAGAATTCACCTCAGCTTCAAGGATATATGTAAAACTCAAAACAAGTTAAGTTCATTCAAGGCAAAGATGTCAAAATGCAACTTTCATCACGTACATAAAAATTCTATACACACATCCTCACAAAAGTTTTAAACAATGAGGTGTTTATTGTCCAGCCATATTCATTGACAGCCATCAAGAAAGCCAGCCTGCATTTATTAATAACCACAGGATCAGGTCAGAGGAAAGAGCAGGACATTACCCTCCTTGGGGCTCTGAAGCCATGGTTTCACAGATCTGTCAAGCTTCTCCTGAGAACAGCTTGTGTTCAGCCAGTCTGCCTTATGTTGGGAAACTGAGTTTTGTGAGCATTTTTATGAATTTTGAAAGGGATAGTCAAATATAAAAGTCCAAATTCTGGAGATCTGATGTTGAATAATATGTTTTCCATACAAATATTTATTTTTCAATACACACACACACAATGCATATAGAGGCCCTTGATACTTTGCAAAAACAAACAAACAAAAAAGCAAACTCAAGAAAACTTCAAAGAACTATACAAATACTCATCTGAAATACAAAACACATAGAGTGATCATGCTAAAGTGGCTTTAGGTTTGCTTATGTAAGATTACATAAGATACATAATCTTACATTGGCCCATCAAGAAGACCTCTGAAGAGCCCTGAGTTGTATGCATGATTTATTTTTACCATTTTGGTTAAACAGGGCAAATGCCAAGAGACTTGTTTCCTTCTAGAGAAAATAGTCAAACATAACTGTATAATAGCACAGTCCATAAAGTTAGGGAGAAGGCCTTCATGGTAAGCTTTACTCACTCACCTCGCATGACATAGATGTTTATATTAAAGCCTAAAACCACTTCCAATTAATTCTCTTCTTCATTTTAATTTCAAGTTAAATTAAGACCCTGGAATAAGTTCCCATACCTTTTCACTATTAATTCAACCAATTTGGACCTTAGTACAAGCTGCAATATCAGCAATGAAGCATCATGCTCTTCATGTTCATTTGCTGTATACTTATTTTTTTCAGAAAAGATTCCTGCCACTTCGGAGACCTTCTTCCTCTATTTAGGCACTTTTATTGTCAGGATGTTTGGTTTTTGCATGAAATTAATGCTATTAATATACCTAGAAATATGGTGATCTAGTACAAAAGCATAATGGGAAATCTTTAATTGTGTGTCCATTTTAACTTCCAAAATTGTAGAAAATACGGCAGATGCTTTGAAGAATATGTCAGATATTGCCTAAGAAATATTCCCCATTTCTTTATAAAGGGATACGCTATTTCTGTGATTTATGTATCTATCTCATTTAAATACACTTATGTTCAGTTTATCATTAGAAACATCTCTCTTGCAAGCTAATACTTGGCTTTTAGAGGAGTCCACAGTGGAAGATAATTTCTTGCTCCCTGAGATTGACTGCAGAGATTGCAGAGATTCAACAAGGACTGCTAGAAATAAGATGAAAATCACAGAGAATCAGTGCTTAAAAACCAAGAAGTTAAATTTACATCTCTGCACAGGTGGCAGATACAGTGCCTATACGCTACTGACATTCTCTTTAAGGCTTAAATTATAATTTCCCTATACTGTCAACTCCTCACATACATATTCCAAAGAAGTCATATCTGTCAGCTTTGATTGCCATATAAAACAGATGACCAACACTTTATAAAGAATCAAGTAGCTGATTGATGACATCTTGCCTTCAGGGGAGACTACTGCTGGTATCTTACTGGCACTATTTAGTCTCTATCTGGGAATAGAGTGAAGAGAAAATTAGCACATAACTCTGAAAGATCACTGACCCTAATGATTTAAGTGATATTTCAACTTTGTGTTTGCTACTGAAGCAAAGAAAATTTCACCCCTAATCCACTCCCTCTGCTTCAAACAGTCGTGCCTATAACAATATCTTAAAAATTTTAACAAATCTGGCTTTTCATTTTTAGAAGAATCAAGTGGTTTCTAGCATCTACATGTCCTTGGAAAATATTTCAAAAATTCATATTAGTCATAATTACTATTAGAATGCAAATCAGATATTTCCTCATTAATTACTGCCTAGAGCCTTTATAGAAATCAGAGCCATTTACTTCACAAGCTTAGAAACTTCACAAAGTTCACAGTCTACATTGTTCATTCATGTTTATACTGCATATTTATTTATGAGAGTAGGTCAGTCAGTTCTAAAAAAAGTTTATGAATTCATTCATTATTTTTGGTGCTCATCTTTGTTCTCAGACTTGTGTATTATTTAGCACCTCGTAAAATATGCCCATTGCCTCACTGTTGGCTCAATATGATTTTTTTTGCAGCAAACTTGCTCATGTACAGTCCGCTGCCAACACCTGAATTAGTTTCACTTTCTGTAGATCACATTATAGCCCCCGCTATAATATAATATAATGTCACCCCCGCTGCTCACTGTCATTCTCTTTGTAGATGCATTATTAACAGCCCTTCACCAAATCTGTATTTTGATCTCAATATATTCACTTTCTGTATGTCCAAGATTAAAACAGTTCTTGGTCACATACCTAATTGTTTTAGACATTTTGCTTGTTTGCTCATGTAGTCAACTGCTACCATGGTGCACAAAGCTTCTAAACTGATATTATCTGTTTTTTCACAGCACACATTCTTTGGCCCTACATTACCGATACATATTCTGGAAACAGTGCTCCTATGTATCATAAATTTCACAGTTTAAATCCAGGAACATGAGGCTTCCTGTACATTACTAAAAAGAAAAAAGCCCTTTTTTTTTTTTTTTTGGGGGGGCGGGGTGGCAGTATCTCTACACTAACTCCACATCCTTCTATCTGTTTATAATGAACATACAAATTAAGACATCACAAAGACTACTCTGCCTTCCTTTATTACATCATACAGAGAACAAAAACAAATTAGCCTGTGCCAAGAATAAAAATAGCTTTCTCTGCTTTAGACTCAATATTAAGAAAAATAGCAATCCATGAAACAAATGCATCAGAAGTTGAAAGAAAGAGTAGAAGTCCATCCTTAAGACTCCAACCTTGATAATCCTATTATATTTCAAAGATGTTAAAAGATGGAAAATTTACATCTCCAAGAAGGGCTTAGGCTGTCTAGCAGAAAAGTCTTGAATACACTCGCTATTATATGAATTTGTCAGACTGATTTGACATTTATTCTACAAACACGCATAGCAAAAGTGTTTACATGTTACCTGTAAGCCTGAAATAGATGACATCTCAATGTTTCACTTAATATTTCAGGAGAAAAGAGTTAATATTGACTGCAGTTACATTTCATTTTCAAATGCCTTTATAGTGGTAAGGAAAAAAAATTACTAATAACTTAGTTGAGGCATTTTCTCAACACAAGTTTGCACAATGAATAGGATGAGAACTCTAAACTCTGCTAAAATGTTAAATATATAAAGAATAATACAGCAACCATTAAGCAAACTTTTCAAATTCTGGTTCAAATGCACTATTTTAGCCTATCCTATATGTCAAATAACTAATTTTTGACTCTAAAATAGAATTAAAGGAGAAATGTTATCTTCATGGAACAAACCTTTTTGCACTTGCAGTTTTACTTAATGAGTTCTTAAGAAGGAATGTGCAATTTTGCCATCTGATTTTTTTCTCTTATTTTTCATGCAGGACATTAAGACCAGAAAAGTATATATGACAATGCTTAGACTCAGTCTATATTATGTCATGTTAATAAATAAATAAACAAATAAATAAATAAACAAACCAACCAAGCAAAAAACACATGCGGAAACAAATTCAGAGACACCAAGCTCATTATTTTTTCTATCTTTTTTTCCTATCTTACTGTATTAGAGGAGTATGTTTTGGCTTCAATGCTAGATAAAAAAGGTTGCAGAAACGTGATCAGTTACATTCTTGGAACCGTCTGTGTAGCTGCTACAAAAGCACATGCATTTTTCTGGGGAGATGGTTTGCAGGTCATATGTATCATCTGCCTCTCATGAGACATCTACAAAACACAACATTGCCTCTAAGTGCATTTGTTAATCAAATTATGGTTTGAAGTTACTACTTAAAAAAAAAAAAAAAGCTAGTAACAACTGTGATGGCTGTAATCAGGAATGAATTGTATCTGCAGATCTTTGCAAGAATGCCCTTCTATTTGACATTTTACCCATGTAAAAAGTGTCTACTCCAACCAAAAAAAAAAAAAAAGTAGTCCTCTTATACAACCTAATCAATACATCTTATTTTGGATATTCTACGGGTTGAGAAAACCAACCCAGAAAAGAGAACATAAGACACCAATAACTCACACTGAATCACATTCTTGCGAGTGCAGTGCACATCAGAACAGAAGGTATTCTTGCCAGGTAGAAAGCGTCAAGGATGTCTCTGACCCTCTGTGAATAATGAGAGCAGGTAATCACAGAATGGGAAAAAAAGCCAGAAGCTGCACCTCTGCTATCAAAGACTGCTTGCAGTAAGAAAAGGCTAGTCTTTCCTCAAACCCACATAACAACAACAGAAACTCACAATAGTGGAGCAATTGGAGAAAAAAAAATGTGGAAAGTGCAAACCTAAAACCATAGCGCACAGAATTCAAGGAACTCTAAACTGAATTGTTACCTGGAAAGCTTTTCATGTTGCAAGAATGAATTGGTCCACTGAACTGCTCCTTTCAGGGTGCACTGCACCAAGGCATCAGAAACTACTCCTTGGAGAACTAGAGGACAACAAGAAGTTTTGACAGCCAGATGCTGAGACAGAATAAAATGACCTTCTAACTATTCCTTCTCTAAGAAGAATGAGATCTAAAAGATATCACATGAAAGAAACCCTATAGAAAAATCTCTGTCATCAAAAGACACTTCCATAGTTATTTTGCTTATAAGACTTTCCAGAGTTACACTTACCAACTTAAAAGTAAAACACAGGTTCTCTTCTCCAATTGAAACAATAACTTTTCCTGGATTTTCCCTACTCTCTCATAGCATAACCGAATAGATTTTACATTATAGCAGGTACTTAACATTCCCAATTTTACAACATTGAAAAACAATAAGGTAGTAGTGACGCCTTATGAGAATAGATATATTTGATCTAAAGTAATTGTTGAAGTTATCTTCAACGACTAAAGTGTTGAAGAATTAAGCATTTAGAAGCCTAAAATTAGTCAATGAGAAAGTCTGTGTGTTTCATTTTTGTTACTTCATTTAGAGAGGGGAAAATAAATGCTGAATGCTGATTTGCTGTAAGAGCATAATTTGAAGGGAACTGCCTATGAAGCAGAAATCTCTGCAAGGAACAAACTTGAGTCTTACGTGAGGTCACAGGCTAGAGTTATTACTTGTTCTTTTACCAGTCTTGGCTGAAGTTAGCTTTGGCTAGTTTAGCAGATCTAGATTAGGAAAAAAAAAAAAAACCCTTAGCAATTTTTGACCCATCGTATTTTGCTTTGTGATTAACCAAAAATATTAACATATGCAATATCTACTCTGTTGCTGATTAAAGTAGTGCAAGGGAGAAATAAATAATGACTTGAATTTACTAAGCGGCTGGAAAATGTCTGAGGAATAACCTATGATCTCTAATGAAAATATAGACAGTGCTGCCTGTACAGACAGCCAGTGTAAAACAATGTATTAAATGTGTTGCTGCTTCTCGAATGAGAGCAGGAAGTTTGGGTCGACAGCCAGACAGCCTACACCATTCCCCCAGTGCAAGTGGCGCCACTGTTAACGCAGCCAGTGTCTCCTGGTCTTAACCCAGGAAAGAATCTGTGCTGAGGTAGTCCCACCCAGGACGTGATGACCAATAGATGACACATTAGAGCTCTGGTGAAAATTTTATATTCTCTAGCCAATATCCAATTAAAAAAAAAAAAGTAAAATTGGATTTTCAGTCATTTAATGTCATCTAATACATAAAGCTTACATGACAATAAAGTCACTGAAAGAAAACCAGAATATGATAACAGGTTTTACAAATAAGCTACAATTTTTCTCTAAACAGCGAAGTACAGCTCTCAATCATAATTACAGGAAGGTATAAAATGCCAAGCACTATCACACAATGCTAAACAATTTGGACGAAGAGCATCCTCACATATTGAAGCTTGCATAGTTACCAATGCCAGGTAGGTTTCTTGCATTATTGCAATGAATATACAAGTATGTACTATTTTTTTAACAAAAAAAATATATTTTCATTACCTCCTCCAGTAGCTCGGTCCTTTCCTCCTAAATCTTCCATCTACAATGAAAAAAAAAAAAAAACAAAAGATATAAAAACTTTCTTGATACCTTGATATATTTGTATTTCTACTTTCTTAAATTGCATTCTGTCTAGCATAACTATGCAATATAGGAAACTGAAAAGTTGCAGGGCCTATGTAGTACTTGGTTTGGAAATGACTTGGATTTTTCAGTTTATTAAACACTACCTCTCTGAATACATATCCCATAAATTAAATTGTCAATACCAGACACCATATTAAGAAACATAATTCAGAGAATTCGTTTCAACTCTGTTATTAAAGCTGACCTGACACATGACAGGGAAGGATAACAAGAGATTGCTGAAGTATTAAGACCAGTAGTTTGTCAATAAAATAAGTATTACAATTGGTTACAACCATTTGCCCAGTGACTTACAGCTGGCCTTTATTACTTTTGTAATCATGACATACTTTCATGGCCAGTTAAATGGTTCACTTAGAGTGGCAGTGAATAGTAAATCTCATAGACATGAAATAAGTCAAGATAGTAAAAATTTGTCAGTAAAGTACATACTATTTTCTTGATATGTAACTAACTAGCTATGTCTAACTTAAAATGAGGAAGAATGCCATTCATTTCCAGAGGTATTCATTTCTTAAATACTTACCATTTGGCGAAATGACACCTTTTCCAAAACCAAACCATTTGTCCTGAGAAGTATCTGAATAAGTTTAAATTGAACAGTCAGTCTTTGTTAGGGATTAGAGAATTAGGAGAGAATGGCAAGGAAAGTAAATGTCAAGCAATTTTGTAACTTTCCCAGTGTCCATTGCTAAAGGTAAGCCAAGTTCTTACACTTTTGAGTCTTCCCTAAACTAGACTTCCATGATAAAGCTCTGAAATCTGCAAAGAAGTGTTAAATAGCAGGCAGCAAAGTTGTTTAAAAAGCTGAATGATTTTTTTTATGCTAGAACTTATAAAGAACTCGAATTTATAAAGAATAGAATGTAGAGCAGGATTTTTATGGGGTGCACAAAAAGACTGAAATAAGCACTTGTGTCTGCAGGCTTATCAAATAACTAGCCTGACAACAAAAAGCTCTCCAGGCTTTTTGTTTTCCACTTTACTGAGTCTGCATGAGTTAGACGACAATAATTTCCACAAGAACCATGCCAGCTGGGGATATTTACAGGCTTTGGAATAACAGACGCAGGGGTACTAAACTGTGTCCCCACTTTCTATAGCCATAAGCAACTAATTTGTAGGAAATACCCTACGGACAACCATGTTCACTTAAAAGCTTTCTTTATTTTTTAAAAAGTAGATGTTTTTTCAAGTCTCAGAATAATGAGCCTTTTGTATTATGTTTTTACCTGTCTTCTCCAGGCCAAGATATAGGTCACAACAGTATGTTCTGACCAACATTAGTACTTCCATCTATTGCTAAAAGCACCTCTTTCCTCAGCAAGATAGCACGAATATTTAAACTAATAATTTCACTAGAAACATAAGACTGAAGGGACCTACTGTGGCAGTTAACTATTGTTAACTGTGGAAGCCATTTCAAATCATCAATTTCACAGCTTTAGTGATGTTAGAAATTAGAACAAGTCTTTTCTTGTTTGTTTTTTTTTTTAGGGAAAAAAACAGAATTTGAGTGTATTTTGATGTTTCTCTTGCTGCAGGCAAAGCAAGAAGCAGCTGAGTGTGCTGCACAGACTGTGCAGAGAAGGAATACAGTGCCCAGACTTCACAAGAGCTGAAAAAGCAAATTAAGCACCTATGATTACTCTGCCTGGCCTGAATTGTCTCCTTGGGTCCCCATTCCACTCTGAAACCCTAATCTGCTGCATAGCATAGGATGATGCATTTATGTTTGGAACAGTTCAGCCATGCAGACAAAAGGAGGAAGCTTTCTTTTCCCAGCTTCTCTCACTGTAACAATAGATTGCTTACTGCCGTGCACAGAAGATAGCAGCTCATTTGCTGTGCCTGAGGCAGAGGTGGCCAGTGCCATGCCAGGCCTGCAGGCAGCTATTACCTTGTGGAGAGTTTTATTCCAAAACTGTGCAGAAATCAGGATTGCAGGAGGCAGCACAGCAGTGCTTCTCGCATTCCAGCCTACAAGTTCACCTAAAGGCAAACAAGAAATCCCTTCTTTCTCTCAACCATGGCACACTGCCAGCACTATTATTCCCCTTAACATCAACTCACTATTCACTACACTGCACATCTCTCAAATATAAACAAAAATAGTTCTGAGGAACTACTCTCTACCATCCTACCTGGACAATCAGAGAGATTTCAAATATTTTGGGAAGAATACTCCTAAAATGGTCAGCTATATGATATTAAAATAGGATTCAGAATTGTTTGCATGGGTTGAAATGAATAAAGCAAGGGAAGAGAATTGGGGTTGGAGGGAAAGATGAATAAGAGGTGAAACAGTGTCTGAAAGCCTGCAGCATCCAGCACGCACAGAGCATACATATTTCACAGTTTCACAGTGCAAAATTAGCAGGACTAGCTAATTCCAAGAATGTTCAAGTTGTAGGTTAAAATATGCTAAGGCGCTTCTAAGTAAGCTTTGTGGAAATTCTGTCACAGGAGTGTTTGACAGACTTCTGGCAGCACTTGCGCAATACAAGCAGCTGCTGTTCTAAAAAAAATAAAATAAAACACAACACAAAAGCAAGTAGGAAAGAATGGAGAAGGAGAAGCACTGTTGAAGTAAAAAGCACAGCCTGGATAGATTGTCAGATATGAGAGAGGTCTTGAAAGTAAACAGATAATTTTTCTTCACATGTTTTGATATCTCGTCCTTCCAGAAGGCAGCCAAGTCCAAACTATTTCAGAGAGTCAAACTGAGCCGTCTGACTAAAGTATGGACTTAGAAACTGAGGCTCAAGTCTCCCAGCACTTCCATGCTGTGATCCATGGAACTACTTATTTGCTGTTATTCAGGAATAATGTAATAACAAGATGTTCATAAAAAAGGCTTGCAAAAGCTCGAAGTTTTTTGAGTTTTTAGAATTAATGCATATTTACTCCCATTAGGAGGATACTTTGTTACTGCTTTTTCTGCAAAGAAGAAACAAAATGACAACACAACAGCAAGAATAGCACAAAGAATTAGGAAAAAAAAAAACTAAACAAGAAACTGATTGTAACTCATTTATGAGTCACTGAGTCTCACCTTATGTGACTATATACCTTTTCTAAAGAACCTGTGAAAGAAAATCAAGAAAAACAAGACTAGGTTGAGTAGGCTCAAGTTCGCTAAACAAGAAGCTCCTGAAAAAGAACACATGGTCCATAAACTAAGAGATGTTGAAACCCACTGTTCCAGATACTGTTCCGGAATCCCACTGTTCCAGAGTTGGCAGTTAAAAATACATTCCCTTAAAGTGTCTTGCAATTCCTATTATTAACATATAATAATTTATATGGGTTATGAACATATGGCACAATGCACTTCAAAACAAACTTTTCTCATATGCATACCTCAATATGACACATAATACCATATATGTTCTACTCACCTTGGGAAGGCTCTAGCTAGCTCTACAGTGATGTTTTCTTATCCAAATCTTCCCCAGCAATACGACATATGGAACACTCAGTAATCATCGTTTCCACTCAGATTTCATTTTTCATAATTTAAAAAATTGATCTCTCAGCAAGATGTAGCTGCACTAAAAACAGAAGAATAATGAGTTATTGATTCTACCCGACAGTGCCAATGATTTGACCAGTAACACTGAAGTTGGGGAGTGAGGAGCACAGCAAGTCAAAAATTAAGACTGTACTGACTGAAACAAGTTGGAGGAAAAAATAATGTCCCATTAAGTGGTATTATATTTTCATTTCTTAACATTCTATTTGGAAAGAGCAGAGCTGATCAAGTACCCATTTTCTTACATTTACATACAAAATTATACAGAAAAAAAAATAGAATGAAGAATTAGGAGTTTTTTTCCTCTTTCCAGGGACAGGAAAAAAATCCTTCTTTCCTCACTTCCTCCACCTATTTCAGCTATGGTATCAAGATCTCCTGAAAAATGCTAAATGAAATCGCTGCTATGATGCAGCATATCCATTGTTTATACAAATCTGCTCTTAAAATTCTGTAAGAAGGCACCAGGTTTTTCCTTTTTTTCTTTTGAGAAGGGAAATAAGCTACATTAGCACATGCAGTCTTTAAAGAATGATGTTTCCTTGTGTGTTAGGGAAGTTCTAACCCAACTGCTTGGGAACTCCCCAAACATATAGTTTAAAAAATAGTTTTTATAGAGAGGATTTAATATTGATGAGGACATTCATGATATTCTGCTCTAATATAAAAAACATTTGCAGCAATTCAGGCTGCTGAATCAGAAATTCAATTCTTATACCCAATTCATAAAAACTCTTCATTTATTTCCAATATTTCTTTTCTTTACCTGGAAAAAGTGCCGAATTTTTAAGAAAAGGTGATTTGCCATGCCTCAGTAGTTACCTCTATCACCAAACACTTCTGCTATGTATCAGTTAGATTTTCCAAAAACAAGGTTTCTCAAGCAGAAAAGTGACATTTCCAGATTAAGCCCTCAGAATTTTTATTACACAAGTTAGAAAATCACAGAGGCAGGATTTCAGCCTTTGAAATGTCTATGAGAAAACTTACAGCATTGGTGAAAGAAGACAGCCAGAGAAGACAATTATTAGGCAAAGTAACATTAAAAGAATTTCCATGAGTTCTGCCCTTACCAAGAGCTAACTAGACTCTCAAGATGATGTCAGATGTCTGCTACTTTGCACAGAGAGTAAGAAAGTCACCATCTCAATCCACCATTCCTACACACCGTGGAAGACAAGGCACAGCAACTGTGATCCTAACCACACCTCATTTCTGCCTCTTCCTCATGCCCACAATACAAAACAAAGTCACCACAATCCTAAGATCCATCTCTCAAGCAAAAGCCACAATTACATTTATACTTATATGTGTGACAGAAATGTCAAGAATATGCAGCCTTTTCAAGAACGTTTATGCCTTTTTCTTCTTGCTTGTTTATACTAACAGAAGGTGGAATGCTCCAATTTTCTCTCCTTCCGAAGTATTACAAAGCACATCAAAAGTAACTGCTATGCCTTGGAGCGAATCTAACCAACGGGTATTTGAAAAACTTATTTAAAACACTGTGTAGTTGTAGCTTAGTTTTTCACAGAGTTAGGATACTCCAAGTCTCCTAAAGAATGACAGCAAGTGGTAAATAGAGATTTTCTTGCAGTTATTCTGAAGAAACAAAGATAAGCAAATCAAGGATTAAGTGATTTGAAATAGTAAACTCCAGACTGACTATCAAACATCTTCCAACTCTGGAACAACAGTAGCTGGAAGGCTTTGCATTCAATGCTGCAATTTACAGCTGGTTAGGTTTTTCTTTGAAGACAACCAGTGCTCAGATAGCCTGAGCCAACATCTTTTAACTGCAGATAACACCAGCCTCCTTTTCCAAGTCATTAAAAACATATCCATTCAAAACCTCGAAAAAGCGAGTTTAGGTATTCAGTGTATCTTTGTACATCTTTGCACATAAATGTGATTTAATGTCGTGGGTCCTCATTGAAGGGTTATTAAAGACAAGACTAGATAAAAAAAAATAAAGATGACATACACTTCTGATGGCACACACAAGTCTGTTTTTTAAAGCCTACAATGTTCTCTAGATCTCTCTACACATTAAGGAATGTGTCCAGACTACAAATGAAGTTATCCTGACATACGTAATGGTACTTGTTTCAGACTGTAACACAATGTCATAATACAGTTCCCACAGTCATCCAGTGTAGCTTCCCATAGAAGCCATCAGCAAACACACAGCAAACCAGTCTGCCCATGAAGCTGAGATGAGGGACAGTATTAAACAAGAACATTGCTGCAGATGTGTTCTGCTATAAATAATATTCAGTTCACTCCACATCCAAAAGCCTTGCTCAGTTTTCACGGTAGCTGCATTGCCTGGATAGATGTGCCAGATCCCTGTTTATTAGATTAAAGGCTGAACTTAGAAAGTGTGCCAGACCCCATCACCTGCACAACTGACAGAAATTCACATACAAGAGGGTGGGCAGAGCCCTGTACAATGCAGATATTCTGTATCACTCATGCTGGGGCCCTGGTCTGTGTTCCTAAAAGTGCATGGGAAGGAGTGTTTAAACTATCACTGTCGATGTAAGTCAATCAGCAGTATTTTAAGACTTCACTACGTTTCTTATCAAATACTCTGAAACAACTATCAGAGTTAATCAAAACAGTATTTCTTTTATGGCATTATTTGCAGCTCTCTACAGTGTTGTTGCCAGGATGAGGGGAACCCTACAATGTAGATCTAAAGATGTACTGGAAATTTATAGCCATTTCAACAGTTTATAATAGCTTCCTGATGAATATCACCCCAAAAGCCACAAAGTCTAGAATGGTTTAACTCACATTTCCAGATCGACTTTACAGTTGGTTTTTGACCTATAAAATCCCAGATGTTCTGCCATTTAAGAGATGCTGACATAGCACAAGTAACATGGATCCTGGCATCCTTGCCCACAAAAATAAGATGAAGGTGCTTATCATTTACCAAGTCTGTGCCTTGAACTTGGTTTGAGCTTAGTATGTCCTAACTACAGTCCAGCAAAAGAAACAAATTGAGAGGGAAAGTAGGGAGTGAATCAAAAGTCTTAAAAATCTTCATGAAGCTGAAAACATTTATGCAACCTAGACACAGCTATTAAGTTTAGATTTGTGTTGTTCAGATTCAGATAATGACAACAGGAAGGCATTATCATATTCATGTTACTTATAACTAGAGTCATAAGTAAACTGCAAAACTATGATTTCTTTGAATCTCCCCCTTTTTCTGGGATGTTGCCTAACAGAACTACAGACAAATACTGTTTAGATTGCCTCAGAGGGGTGGGAAACTGCTGAGACTTTATTGAAGCCACAAGATTTAATAACATCCTATGGACAGAGGTAATCACTCTTACGCTACTGATAATAGCAAAAATCATTGAAGAAATACAGCAGTATAAAACAGTAATCAAATGTGTGGCCTAAGCCATCTTCAGTTATCATCCTTCATCTGTGAGCTAAAGGTTAAAAAGTAGGATCTCACGTCATCCAGGACAAAGTCATTCCATTTTTCTTCTCGTCACCCTCCTCTTGCTTTGTACTTTCAAAACTACTAATAAAAACAGTATCCTAAATCTCAAATGCCAGCAGCAGGACTGATTTCCTCCTATTCAAACCATGCAGATTAAAAGAAGTCAACAGTTTTTACGTCCTATTCAGTCCAGTCTCTTACACAACTAGATGATTCTTCTATATTAATTTGCATTTGAATCAGTACCATAGAATCATAGAATGCTTAAGATTGGAAGGGACCTCTAGAGGTCATCTAGCCCAAACCCCCTGCACACGCAGGGTCACCTAGAGCATGTGGCACAGGACTGCATCTAAGCAGGTTTCGAAGATCTCCAGAGAAGGAGACTCCACAACCTCTCTGGGCAGCTTGTTCCAGTACTCTATCACCCTTACTGTTAAGAATTTTTTCCTTAAGTTCCCGTGGAAGACCATTTTCTTTGCTTGTTTAGAAAAATACTAAATCATGATAACAGAAACCTACCATAACCCTTCCCATGTTGTTGCAAATAAAAACTATATAGTTGTTTATTTGCTTTTAGTATGAATCTGTCTAGTTGCAGTTTTGAGACACTGGCTTTTATTATACTTCCAAGAACTTACTGGAAAGTTTTCTATTACTGAGGCTTTCTTGCCTGTGCAACTACTTTTAGAGAGATTTTAACTACTTTTAAAGAATTTTTTTATGGAAACAGATCACAGGAGCATTTATCAAAATCTTAAAGTTAGGCAATATTTCATAACTTCAATTTTGAATCAAGAGGAAAATAAATTTGACAGAACTTCCTACTCTGGAATTTAGTTCACTTTAAAGCATTACAGAATGTAACATCACTTAGATAGATAGATTGCTACACTATTGAGACTGTTTTAATTTTTATTTGTTCCAAATTAAATTTCAGATTAGTAGGACCATATTCTTGTTTGTGATATTATACATGTGGTGGTATATAAAAGCAAAATCATTAATTCTATTGTACTTTTGCCTCATTTAAATTTTCAATTTTTCTTTTTGAGTTTAAGCATTCTAATCTTGTCTCCCCACCACCAGCTTCATGCATCCTACCATCTTTGCTACTTCTCTAGGCTTTCACGTTAATCATGCATTACTCAAGTTGTAGTTCAGTTTACTCAAGTTGTAGTTCAACTAGTACAAGGAAGTGTAATGTACTTATTGCCCATACGATTACTTCGAAACACCTAAAATAAGCAACGAATGTTCTGGAGAAGTCCTCTAAATTCTCTTTAGAATTAAGAAAAGTTTTTGAATTATTTAAGGACATTCTTGTCAAAGAGGTGTGTTAACAGCCAACATCTTGCCCTTATTACTGTACAATTGACATGTCCATAAAGACAGTCAGACGTTAGCTTTCTTCTTTCAGCATCAGGTTTATAGTGCAGTTGCTTTCTTACACGTTCTTTCTGGCAAAATTAAGGCCTGGGGTGACAGTTTTCTGCAAGTTTTTGAAAGCCTCTGAGGAAAGAGAGCAACCTGAAACTCCAGATAAACTCACTGGAATAGAGAACTTGCTGCAGCCATTAATGGCCTTAACGGAGGCCCATAGTACCTTCACCACTTTCTGTTGTGCAGTTAGATTAGTGCTGTTCAGAGCACTGGTTCTCCAGGTCTGCCATGCTCTGAAGTCTTTTCAGTAAATTCCCACTCACTTTATATGCTAATTGCAATGGCAGCCTTTTAAAAGGCTGAAATTCAAAGTGCAATAGCTATGTATTTTACCACCTACTGCCTCTGAATAAAGCAAGAAACCCAGGATCTCAGTTACTCCTAGAATCCCAGGAGCCTGTTCTTTTGCCCTGCCTCTAAAGCATCTCCAGACAAGAAAGAGAAGCCCTCTTATTAGAAAAATAGTAGTAACAGATCTGACAGAAAGCAAAATTGATTTTTTGAGTCAATACTCACAATACAATAAATGCTTTTCACATGAAGCAGCTCATGTGATAACTGAGTTTGTTGTGCTCTCAATCTAGTATGCCTGCAGTGATGAACTCAGAGACCCACAGTGCATCTTATATTTTATTATTCAAACATGAAGCAACATGTTGCACTTTTTATAAACAAGAACAATCTAGAGACAAGCCACGTGTCAATCAGTTTGCCAAGATTTCCAAATAGTATCAGAATGATAATAGCACACTTTTTGTCTTTGAAATTCAGAATAAGTACTTATGATGACCAAAGCTAAAATTAGGTTAGTAATTTCCTTTTCGTAGAAGCAGATGTTGTATGAGCTGCATTATTCCTTGGTACAAAGGTACAAAGAAAAACACAGAAAACCTTCTTGTCCTGGAACTATGTCAGACTGAGTTTTCCATATAATATTTTAAAGTGTGAGAGAAGGGAAAGGTTTCCAAAAACCATATAACTGTGCAAGGAATATATACTGCTGAAGCACTATGCTGGCCTGAGGTGGCTACATGTCTGAATGACCCTTTCTAAGAAAAGATATTTATCAGCTATGTATAGAGAAAACATTCCTAAACATTTAGGTAGTGATTGTGAATTAGGAATATAGGCAGACTATCCAGTCCAAAAACATGGGGGCAGTTTTAGACAAGCAATTTGTTTGAGCAGAACAGCAGCTGAAATATGCAATGAGATGTTTTTGAAAGACCAAAAAAAATAAACTCAGAGTTCAAAAAATAAAAGCCATTGAGATTCTGGCATATACATAAGAATCACCTTTCTCCTTCTCCTTGTCTGCGCAGGGCAGAGCAGGAAGGAAGTGGCTCTCACAGGCTCTTGCTGCACTCAAGACACTGGTGCCACAGACACAGGCCCTGCTCAGCTACCAGCAAGAACCCCCGCCAGGGCCCCAGCTGCCTCCTGCTCTGTGCAGGGCCCCACCCAAGAGCAGGCAGCAGTGCCGCAGCCCCTCCACCGTCCTCCTCCTGGCCCCATGGGGCTGTTGTGATGCTGGATCAGCTAGGAGGTCCCCGTGGAGAGTCCCCATAAGCCCCTGGCCCACTTGTGCCTCCAAACTGCTCCCAGACGTCTTGAGAGATCAGCGGGGTCCCACAGCAGAGGGGTCCCTACCCTCTGCACACCTGCTCACAGTGTGCAATGAGACAGTAATCCCCCACATAGGAGAAAAATATGGAGGAAAATGTGGTGCTGAGTCAGGGAAAGGATATTGTAAGGGGAAATCATGCTTTACCAATCTGAAATTCCATACCAATGGAATGACTTGGTGGGGAGATTAGGAGAGAGCAATAGACACTGTCTGCCTCGACTTCAGGAAGACTTTTAACACTGTCTCCCATTCCATTCTCATACACACACTCAGGCAGTGTGGGTTTGATAAGCAGAGTATGAGGTGGATCGAGAACTGACTGAATGGCAGATTTGTGATCAGAGGTGCAGAGTCCAGCTGGAGGCCTGTAACTAGCACTGTCTCATGTAAGTCCAGTCTTGTTCATCAATGACCTGGATGGAGGGATGGAACACTCCCTCAGCAGTTTTGCTGATGATACAAAACTGTGAGGAATGCCTGAAACACCAGAGGGCCATGCTGTCATTCAGACAGGCCTGGACGGGCTGGAGAGATGAGCAAGATAAGATAGGTTTAATGAGTACAGCAGATAAAAGATTTCTTCCTCACCATACACCCACCCCCAAAGAACAAGTATACTTGACTTTGACCATTTCTTGCTAAAAATAAGTTCTTAGTAATTATATATACATAGGGAAAAAGCAATTCCCTAATATGGGAGGAAAAAAAAAACCCTACAAAACAGGAGAGCAGCTAAACAGCCAAACTCTAGGATAAAAGTCCACAAATAAATGTAAATCCCTGATGTGACTTTCAAAGTTCATGAAGCATCATCTACATCACCTATTTTTTATCCTACCATAAAATCATAAATAATTGAGCTGAAGAGAGAGAGAGAAAATCACCTTGGTCCATAATGTTACAGACAGAACAGAACACTTAAACAATCTGTCATAAAAATGACATAAATGTTTTCCTTATCACCTAGGCATTGGAGGTACCTCCGCACCATGAGCTGGGGAATGACCATCTGGAAAACCACTTTTCAAAAAAGTACCAGGGCTCCTAGTGGACAAGTTGAGCATGAGCCAGCAATGCACCTTCCATTAGGAAGAGCATGACCAGCAGGGCTGAGGGAGGTGATCCTTTCCCTCTGCTCTGCAGGAGTGAGGCCACATCTAGAGTGCTGTGTTCAGAGACATGGAGATTATAGAGAGATACTGACATATGGAACAAGTGCAGCAAAGGGCCATCAAGACATTGAGGGTCCATATTATCTGACACATTGAAGGAGCTTGGGATGTGTGAAGGACCATACCTCAAGCTGTCTCAAAGCTTGTTTGCCTTTCTGGTGAATTCACTGTCAAGAACTGAGCTCAGCAGCTGTGAACAGATAAGGACTCAAAATAGTTTTCGGCCAGGGTCAAGGAACAGCTACGCTGCATTGGTGGATGTGTACCACCCCCACCTGCCAAGGCAGGATTGTCCAAGAAACGAGCTTCTGGGATATCCTATAAAAGACTGGGCAATGGAATAATAGACGGCGATCCGGAGACCGTAACCACTGATGTGCATGAAGACTGTTGACCAACAGGACACCACTGGATTTATCTCTTGCAATTCTATCCTGACTGCTTACCAGATTTCCTCTTTCCTATCTTTCCCTCCCTTTCCTATCACTATTCTCTTGCCGTAACACTTTAATATTTTGTTCATATAAGTGCTCAGTAGATTTCCTTGATCAGCAGCATTTGACCTCGTTTGTGTCTTAATCACACTCTGGTTATAATAAAGAATCTTCTCAGTTCAGGTCTTCCCAAACTGTAACAGGATGTTTGGCCTAGAGAAGAGAGAAGGCCTAGGGGAGATCTTATCAATGTGTTTAGGTATCTGAACAGGGCGGCAGGGATTAAAGAAGTCAGAGCCAGACTCTACTCAGTATGCCTCTTGGCCTGTCAATGGAAACATGGACACAAATTAAAATATAAATTAAAGACTTCAATGCCTTATTGACATTAGGTGTGTGGTGTTCCACTTCCACAGGCTACTTCTTTTTACCTTATACTCACAGAATGGCTAAAGTTCCAAGAGACCTCTCATGATCATCCAGTCCATCATTTACTTTGATATTCTGCCTCTGATAGAGGCTAAAATGGATACCTACCTAGTGGATATTCTTTTGTGTGCATGTTCAATCTTTCCTTGCATGACCAGGAGTTCCCCAGCTTGTCTCTTCATTAACAAGAAGCAGACTGAGGCTGTCAAGACAGGTGCTATCTTTAGAGATGCTCAGTTTATTGAAAACTTGAAAAAGTCACTAGCTCAGAGGAAGAGCGAGCATTCAGTTTGCGTTCTGTGTTGTGTTCACATACACTTTATGTCTGGTCTTATGCCTACTTCTACGCACTGAAGCCAGAGCAGTGATAGCTCATAATATGACAGCAATTATAGCTTTGAGAAATTTCTCAATTTCGCAAAAAGTACAATTTTCTCAATTAAACCAAGTAGCACATGTTGAGAAAGGTTTGCTCCAAGGAGAACATCCCAAAAGTTCCTACCCACTTCATATTGAACCAATAGCACAGAACTAACATCTCACCCCTCCAAATACCTCCCTGCCACTTGCCTTCTTTCCTTTAGCCCAAGCAATTATTGAAACCTTTACCTTTGACACAAAACAACATTGGGGACATACATGCGCCACTGATGATCAAATCCATTCATAAGATGCAACTTCATCTTGTTTCCTGAATACAATTACTCTGTGCCTACAATGCTGTGACTCTCCAATTACTTTTGGGATTGCAGTGTACTTTTTTCACTTCATGCCTGTGAATCACACAGCCTTCAGCTGACATACTAGCACCCGTGCAGGAACCAGGTTACCAACTTTCCTCTTCCTATCAAGCCAAGCTATGCAGTCAAGCATAGCTGCTGATGATACTGTCTCCAGCTCTCACACGTGTTTCTGCTGAGCCTGAAAATACTGCTCTGTGGTCCATCATTCTTATGATTACAGTGAAGTCTATTATTTGATTAGATGCTCTTGAAGCAACACATGAAACAAGAAACATTCTTAAGGCTGTTTTTACATTCTTCTCAGGTATATACTCCCTGTAAACTACAAGTTTGTCAACCTGTGCTCTCTCAGTTTTTATGGCCATAAAAAGGAGTAAGGGACAGAAGAGTTCATGTGCAGACATACACATGTCCAGCACACTGGTTGTGTTGGACAGACAATTTCCTTGCAGGGAGAAGAAGCCTTGCAGAACAAGCAAGCAGTGATCCACAGAATACCAGTTGTCCATAGACTACCATCTGAGAGTGGCTTGTATAAATAATTTCAGCTAAAAGCATAAAATATTTGCTATGTCTCTGCTACATACAATGCATCCAATATATCGAGTGTTTGACATTGGAAGTCTTTATCTCAAAAATCTCTTTGTCATAGCAAATTAGATGGTTCTCCCGAGGATAGTGGAGGCTTAGCCATGAGTGCATAACCTAAGAGCTCTTTTGTTTGTAATATAATTCTGAAGTGACAGTGTCTGTCTGAGAGAAATTATTTCATATAATGCAACTTTTAAGGACTCCAACCATTCAGAACTTATGATTGATTATGAGTTATGATTTCCAAAGTATGAAACTTCCTTCCTGTAGTGAGAATGATGCTCCCAAATCAACAGAATGCCTTACTGTTGGCTTTGAATGCAATTTTCTGAACATCCAGATAGCCTATAGAAAAGAGCCAATTTTTTTTTCCTTTTCTTTTTAAAAGCACACAAGACTCTCCACAACTTGCAGATATCTTATTTAATGACCAAAACTGTGTTCAAACTTTTTTTGAATTTCTCTCTGCTTTTAGGATAATATGCTTGAACTGTCGTTCTTTCAGATTCCTTATTTCAACCTTTATCCCTTCTGATCTTTCAAAAACGTTAGAGAGTATAACTTCCATTTTTGGTATACATAAGCAGACATCCCCTCCTGAGACTGCCAACTTCTCATTGGCCACATTTGCAAATTTTGTTCACATGTCTTACCTGAGCATATGATACTATAGTATTCCTTACTATTACTAGGTACTGTAGAGTAAGTCTTAGCCACTCTGCAGAAAAGGACCCTTGTGTTGGATTCCATCTGGATCAGTCTCCAACATCTATTGAACTCTTAAGTGTGAGGAGTATGAAATACACCATGAAATATTTCCAAGGACATGGTCTTTTTTTGCTGAAATAAAATAACTTAAAGTGATACTGCTATGGAAGAATGCTAAACAGTCACATGCATAGAATTCCATGGAACAAAGCACAGTTCTTGAACTGTATTAACAATATTTGTGGATTTCCCAATTAAAAAAAAATAGTTTAGAATAACTGAGGTCCTTCAATTTTGTGGGATAATGGGATAAGGCTGTTGTAACTTTATAAGCTTCCATCCATAGCCTTATCCTCTGTTTTCAAAAACATGTAATTTTATACATATGGAGCTATTTGAGCAGATTCTTTCATTCTGGCATTATGCTAACAATACAGCAATCGGAGAACAACCACCAAAACTGGAGGCAAGGGAAGCAAGTAGGTTTTATACAAAAACTAGAAAAAAAACTAGAAAATCATTCTGCACAGAGGCACTTAATACTGAAGGCTAGAGAGGCCCTTAGCAAGAAAAAAACACTTCCTCCTCCTCCCAAATTTGTACAAAGGGTTGGCACTCTTTGTCTTTCCAATAGCCTATCTGGACACTGGTATTTTTGCATTTATTGTACTTATTTTCTCCCAAGCTACATGTATTTTTAAAATACATATGTACACACAATAGCCTTTTTTTCAGTGGAGGAGGAGAAGCCTTTTTCATTTTCAGTAGGGCTCTATATTTTTCTCTTTAATGGCAGAGCATTAGTATATGCCTTTTAACTAATATTTCTTGCCTACAAGTTTGCTGAGGGCAAGAAGACAGACATTTTACTTCTCCTGCAGCCTTTCAAGATGTTGTGCCTTTCAAGATGTTGTCACATAGACAACATGAAACATACGGACAGTTAAAGACCACAGTCTGTTCATAGTTTAAAAATGTGATATGACTGTCATTTTAGTCTTAAAAGAAAAAAAGTTAATGGAGTATTAGCTATAACCTTTTGTAACGCATTAGCCTTGCCTCTGTTCCATTCAAAATATAAAAAGAAACTTTCTGTACAACTCAGTGGGGTGAGAGAAAATGTTATTTTCTGCCTATTAGATATCATGAAAACTACCTGTTTAAAGTTTGTTTCTAGGCCATAAAAATGTGTACATGCACTTGGTCTGCAAAAATGCATGCTAAATGATAGAACAGCAGAAGAAAAAAGCCTCAAAAGACAGTCATTAGAGATTCAGAAATTCTCCAGAAGGAGAAAAAAAGTCTATATATTTTTTTAGGAAGTCTGTACTTCTGCTTGTCCAAGTCCATTATTTGTTAAACGTCTCTCCTGGAGGCACCTGCCTTTACACGTGATTAAGTCCAGTTATTTTATGCACAGACATAGTTGTTCTGGACTAGTTCTGCCATATCTTATGGTATTTTTTATCTATCAGAGATGCTCTCCATGCTCCTGCTTCTTTCATGATGAAGACCTGGAACTATGCAGAATCTGTGTCCAAATAAATTATCTACATATGTGAAGTGTTTAGGAACACTTTTTAGGAACATACTGGGAACACATTTCGGAACACATTTCGGAACAATTTAGGAACATAACTTTATCTTAAAGCATCTATCTTGTAAGGCTTCCTTCACATTAAAAAAAAAAAATGTAAAACTTATTCATTGGAGTAAAGTGAATATATACTGGGCAAAGATGATATATACTTCCAATGGCAAGGAAAAAAAAAACAAAACAAAAACTCAAATCCCTCCCCCAAAAACATACTCCTCAAACCTCTTCCCCCTAAAAAAAAAAAGCTAAAATAAATGCTTTTGCACAACTGTCTCAGAGAAATGCATCAGTTTGTTACCCTGTTCATGCTAATTAGAGCAAGCCCCTTTTGAAAAAGAAGAATTGTTCACCTGTGGATATGAATGAGAGGAGCTGTGCCCCATGTTCACAGTTCCTTTGAATACAGCATACTGAGTATTCTGGAAAAATATTAGAAAAAGCATTTAAGAACAAATAAACAGCAACAAAAAACCCTCAAAATACATTTTTCCATACTCAATTTGTTATTATTCACGGCAAAGATTCTTTTATAGTACAGAATTTATAATTGCATAACGGAAATTTAACATCTCAGATGTAACTTGCACACCTGGAGTTTAAATTTATAAATCTGTCTGAATGTTGTGCTGTTAATAAATGTGGTTTTATATTTACTTCACATACGCACACAAAAAAAACCATACAAGCTTTTACAAAGAAAAAGGAGAGAAAAAGCACTATCAAAATCAAGAGGTTAACCAAAATGAACACAAAATGTCAGGAATTGCATTTCTCTGTGAAAAAATACTTCAAAATATAATGTTATAACTCATCATCACAGGGCATGGTTTGATACTCACATTTCCAAAAGCAATTATTCATTCATTCATGTAGAAACAATATACAAAGCACCATGTTATGCACTCAGAGCTGGCAAAGTTTTGGATCTCTACAAGCCTTCTCTTAGGTCATTATTCTTTTACTAATGCTTCAAAAATAGCTATATAATCAGAAATACAAGAGTACCTAGATATCTCTCTAGAAAGAATAAATACTAGCAGTATAATGAAGTTTAATAAATATCCATCATTGGGGAAAAAAAAACCTGTTAATAGAAGAACATTACAGACTAATCAAGGTGTCCTTGGTTGACTTCTACAGAGGTATTTCATGTAATGAGGACCCTGACAAAGTTTCTGTTCCAAAACATTTTGTCATTTTAACCTTGCCACAGGCATTAATGTTGACGTTACTCACTCCAGTCCAAAGCCATTAACTCTGAAAAGCTAAAACCTAACATAGTGCACTATTGAACTCAGCAAAATACCAGGAGTTGATAAGTAGGCTCTATAGCCAAATTCATTACTAAGATACTGTTCAACATGGACCTCTGGGAATAAGAAGCCTTACTGGATGTTTTCTGTACACTGCAAAACTCATTTAACTCAAAGATCCTATGTGAAACAAACCTGTTGGCCACAGCAAATTTCAATTTCTCTACAAAACTAACATCCTAGAGTGCTATAAGATGCCAAAGCATCAAAGACAAAAAAAAAAAAAAAAAGTGATTCATTTTATTTATTATTTAAGTGTATTTTTTCTCTATGTTTCACCAAAGTAGATGTCATTATTTTCAGGAATGGCAGCATATTAGCTTCCCATCCTTCTTCTTACTTAGTGGGGCTAATAGCAGCATGTAACTCTTTAACACATCATCAGCAACACTCTATGCATCTTGCATCATTAATTTTCATTTTCAACACAGAAAATTAAGACCAACTGAGATAAAAATGAATTTAACTAGGTTACCGCATACACACTGACAGTTCGAGAACTGAGTGTTAGACAGACTAGTGCTATATCCTCCCAGCTTCTCAAAAAAGTCTAAGGCAAAAGCACCATACTCAAGCAGCCTGGGCACTCTCAGCAGCCTATATGCTACCTTTCTCATCTTAAAAGTCAAGGAAGGTTAATACTGAGGCAAAGCCACAATTCACAACAACAACAACAACAAAGAAGGTGGTTTAGCCAGTCCTCACATAGCTCTTCCCTGAAAATTGCAAAGTAACAGTTTGTCTTAACAAGAGTAAACTGAATGATACTAGAAACCTCTCCAGCTCAGATTTAGGGCAATGTTGAGTGTCATAGAATCATAGAATCATAGAATCATAGAATGCTTAGGGCTGGAAGGGACCTCTAGAGATCATCTAGTCCAACCCCCCTGCATACGCAGGGACACCTAGAGCACGTGGCACAGGACTGCGTCCAAGAGGGTTTTGAAGATCTCCAGAGAAGGAGACTCCACAACCTCTCTGGGCAGCCTGTTCCAGTGCTCTGTCACCCTCACTGTTAAGAAATTTTTCCTTAAGTTCCTATGGAATTTTTGATGTTTCAGTTTCCGGCCATTTCCTCTAGTCCGATCAGTGGCCACCACTGAAAAGAGACCATCACCGTCCTCTGCACTCCCTCCCTTGAGGTACTTATAGACACTGATTAGATCCCCTCTCAGCCTTCTCTTCTCCAGGCGGAACAGGCCCAGCTCCCCCAGCCTCTCCTCATAGGGCAGATGTTCCAGGCCCCTGATCATCCCTGTAGCCCTGTGCTGGACTCTTTGAGCAGCTCCACATCCCTCTAGGTCTTTCTCCGCAGAGCTGCTCTCCAGAAGGTCGGTCCCCAGCCTGTACTGGTGTCTGGGATTATTCCTCCCCAGGTGCAGAACCAACCTTCAGCAGACTCCTCTGAAGCGATTAATTCACTGTTAATGGCCACAAAGTGATTGCCACATCACCCCAAGGGTGGGTTCGGAGCACCCTAACATAACTTCCCACCTTAGAATCATAGAATGCTTAAGGTTGGAAGGGACCTCTAGAGGCCATCTAGTCCGACCCCCCTGCACACGCAAGGTCACCTAGAGCATGTGGCACAGGACTGCATCCAAGCGGGTTTTGAAGATCTCCAGAAAAAGGAGACTCCACAACCTCTCTGGGCAGCCTGTTCCAGTGCTCTGTCACCCTCACTGTTGTTCACCAGCAGACCCATGTTTTCCCTGATCTTCCTTTTGCTGTTAATATACTTGGAGAAGTTTTTCTTGTTATTTTTTACATCTCTTGCCAGATTGCATTCCAACCGCGCCTTAGCTTTCCTTGTCGCATCTCTGTATTCCCTGACAATGTTGCTATATTTCTCCCAGGGGGCCTGTCCTTTTTTCCACATTCTGTATAACGCCTTCTTTGTCTTGAGCCTTGCCACAAGCTCCTTGCTCATCCTGCCCCCTCTGCCTGACTTCTTTCACACAGGGATGCACTGTTGCTGGACATAGAGGAAGTGCTGCTTGAAAACTAACCAGCTCTCTTGGGCCCCCCTGCCTTCTAGAGCTCTAGCCCATGGGATTCTTTCGAGGAGGAAGAAGTCCATGGTTTCAAGGCCAATTATACCCCTGTCTCCTCCTCGTTGGATCCTGAACTTCACCAAGTCATGGTCACTGCAGCCGAGGCTACCCCCCACCTTCACATCTCCAACAAGTCCTTCTCTATTTGTTAGCACGAGGTCCAGTAGGCCACCTCTCCTCGTTGGCTCCTCCACAACCTGTGTCAAAAAGTTATCATCAACGCACTGCAGGAACCTCCAGGACTGTTTGTGCCTGGGTGTGTTGTCCTTCTAGTTGATGTCAGGGTAGTTGAAGTCCCCCATGAGAACCAGGGCCTGTGACCTTCTGCTTGAACTTTCTGAGTCTTGTGGAAGCCACTCATTTACAAAAAAACAGATCATGTCAGTTTTGCCAAATACAAATTGCAGAGGAGGGAACAAACAGACAGTGATAATACCACATTGCAGCCTCTGAAATGCCTCAGTTTGGAAACATGAGGTTTACTCACAAGCTGTAAATAAGCACTGAGGGGAAAGGGAGGAAAGCAAAAGGGGAAGCCACCATATGTTTGCAACTAGCACTTCCCCAAAATTCAAAATCTTTATTCCACAAAGTAAAGAATAGCAAGAAGAGTTTTAAAGTTCCAGAGTGTACAGTAGCCTTGAAAAAAAATGCATGAACCAAACTGTCTAATGAGCTAACATATAGCTTTACAAAACTTCTCCTAGTAAGCCAGATCCAATCTTAAAAAGAAAACAAACAAAAACCTGAACAATATAATTAAAGTAAAAAAACACCAGGGAAAGACAAAAGAATAGGACGTCAGACTCTCCCTGATCCCCTTCCTTCCTTCCCCGCTTCTTCCTCGATTTCTCCAGTATTTTCCAGGCTGGTCTTTTCACACTGGCAAGATTGTTGGGAGCGGGGATGGGGAAAGGACTTTCCCAAAAGAACTGTAGCACATATTACTGTGAGGGGAGTAGGTCAGACCCAGGGTATGCAATACAAGGACTTCTCCATCTCTGGGTGCAGATGCTCACTAACCAGTATCTCGCATCCCTTATACAGAAGTATAAGGATCCCCAGATACAGAAAAACCCAAACCTACAGGTCTCCTAGGGAAGGAAGAAAGTCTCACAACTGTTTGGGTGTATACTGAAGCACCCTACAGTCACTATACCAAAAAATAAATAAACCCATCAACAAGAGCTGTCCACAACTTTTATGTTGGAGGAGCATGTATGGCATTAAAACTGAGTGCTGAAATTACTCAAGTCTTACCCAGGATTCTCGCTTAACTTCTTAAAGTGTTTGTTTACTCTACTTGAATCATTTCTACATCATGTCAAACCTTTCCACACTACTAAATATTCCTGACTGCTTTCTACTCATCCATCATGTCCTACTGCCTATCTTATTCTACCCCTTTTTCCTTTTCCAGATGAACTCTTATTTGGGGGTTGGCCCATCACCTCTTTTATTCTGAGGCTTCTGCAAATCCGTAAGAGGCATCTTCAGTCAGGGTGGCCTCACTGCAATGTGTCATTAGTTAGTAAAGTGAACAACAGCCGCCTTTGCTATTATCATGATCAAGCCAACACTGTTTTAGGTAAAGGAGCATCTGAAGAAGGATTAAGTATTAGCTTTAAGAGATGGGAAAACATAACGTCTCCCACCAAATTGCTTTATTAGAACATACAAGATTATCATTATCTTAAACTGACTTAAACTCATTTTAGTTCCTGATTAAAGTCAGAAATATACACTTAATTTTTTTTGATCCCTGATGTTAGAGTAAGGTATAAACTGGAAATCCTCTGTGCCCATGCAGACCATCGAAATTAGCCATTAGTACTAGATGTCAAAACTGTTTTAAGGAAAAAAAAAAAACTTGGTTACAAGTCTAGCTAAGAGTCGAGACTAAAAAAAGACCTTCTTGTCCAAATATATATGCCAGAATCTTTCTACAAAGATCCTAGAAAGTTTTAATGTCTTGAGTCTTAAGACTAAGTAAGCTTAATGAGTCGAAACACCTCCACACCTCTTTCTTGTAAAGTTCACCTGCTTAGATCCCCTTCAATTTCTCTCTCCAGGGAAGAAGTCTGAGAAGACTGGCAGTGCATCTCAGGATACACGAGCACTGAACAAGGCACAGCTAATGCAAGCAAGTAACACTGGGAATTCAGAACAGAGAAAGAAGGAGAGGGAAAGGCTTTTTGTTGATTTACTCTTAAAAGATACACTGCTATCTCAGAATAAAAAATGTAATGTTAAACTGGTTATCATCCATTGTCAAATATGTTAAGTATTCTAACTGTGAAATATCTGGGAAGAATGCAGAATTTTTAGCCACAGCTTTGTAAACTCCATACTGTACATAAAAACACAAAGGGAGAAGTCCACCTCATCTCAACTGAAAGTTTTTTCTATGAACTCAAAAGAAGGAGATTAAGCACATAAGAGATGCAAAGAAAGTGATTATTTAATGTTGGAGGCTACTACTGTGCTTTTTTCATAAGACTTCACACTTCAGGTGGAGTTTGTATAATTTTTGATGGTCCTAAACTTTTGAGCTATTAGGTAAATAATTCACCCTTCAGAATAAAGTCTCTTTTTGCAAGGTAAAACTGGAAAATGTTACACACAGCTCTCTAAAAAAACCCAATACATTAAAAAAGAAAAAAATACATTCATTAATATTTTGCTTTGGGGAAAAAAAGTCTTCTTTCCTGTCTCACTATTTGGGAAGAGAGAAGTCTGAATTATTAAACAGATAAGACTGTCCAACTCTGAAAAAATCCACCTTTAACTTAAGCCCAGAAGATAAATTCACAACCCCAGCAACTTTGGAGATTGGGGATGGTTTGTATGTAATCTATTTTTACCTAAAATCCTGTACTCCACAGGTCACCTGCTGCACAGAATAATGAAAATAAGGACTCTGAGCTACGATTACCTACATCATCTTCAAAACATCATCAATCAAAATACACACTGGCAGCTGAGTAATCCTTCATACAGCCACCAAGTCCCAGAAGCAAGAAGCTTGCTCACTCACTAAATAAAAGGTATAATGTGGATGAAATCAAAAGCCTTCTGAGTAACGGGTTCAGAAACTTGACAAAGATACCCTTAAGTAGCATTTAGAGAACAAAAAAATCAACATACACAGACGCTTTCCACAGCAGCATGTAAGATATTCCATTCATGTTCCACAGAGGCTGTGTCAAGATCATATTTTAGTAGCCTTCTGTAGTCAGCATGTTGCTCATTAGTATCTCTTGAGGCCTTGTTAGAAGGTTTGTTCAGCAACATTACAGAAGATTGCCTTATGCAACATGAGCTCTTCAACCTTGCGCTACACAATCTCCAAAGAAACTATGCTGCTGAAGTGCATGAATTAGTGAGGATTTTTTTCTTTAAATGTTTTAAATTACCATAGGCATTCACCTCAGTCTTAATTGGGCAAAGCAACAATATACAATTGGTTATGATCTGAGAGTTTTACATATTTTGTGTTTTTATATAAGAAAGATTCCTTCCTTCCAGACTTCACCTCCTGCTTCAAGCACACCCTATGAAGTGCCAGTTTACTAGAAAAGCCTTATTTATCTCTTGGATAAGAAAATAAACTTTCTCTTTCATAAAACTATTTTAGGTACCAATATATTTCAACCATAATACTAACAAAATAAATGAATACAGCTCCATATTTCCCAAATATGAGAAAAGAATAAAAATCCAAATTGTTTGCTGTCACCTGCACAACTTACATATCACCACACTTTCCGCAGTAATTGATGTAAAATGCATAGGGTACATTTAAGGGTTAGGTTCAGCTCTCTAACACAAAGATGTATGCTGCATAGGAAGAATCAAAATTCCCAAGTTTTGTCAGTTCCTCTTATTATACAAAGGAAGTTGAGCTAGGAGAAAAGAGAGGCAGCATTTTAAAAAGTAACTAGCAGTCATTTTACAAATTCCATCCACTTCCCGAATCTGCATTTAATGAGGGACTGAGTGATAGGTTAGCACCACTGTCAAAAAATAAGAGCATTAGCACAGTTACAGTAGCAGGATAAAGGATTTCCAACATGAAAGACAGTCCCTCTCCTGATGTTTATTTCTATCAATCTTCATAATCTAAACTTTTGAGAAGCGACTCTATCAGTCACTCTCATAGCCCAAACCCTGCTGAGAGAGAGGTAACCTGCACATGGTTGCCACAGCCCCACAGCACACAAGCCCCACAGCACACAAGCTACTCTCAGTAGTCTGCTTGTACAGCAGGCAGCAGCTGCACAGTCAAAATGTCAATAACGCCTCTTTGCACATAAAAGTCTGCTCGCATAAGGGTTTTTTCCTCCTCCAGAATATTTCTGTTTTCTACAAAGTAGCCACTCCACCAGTGGCCATGAGTGATTCAATATGAAGACCTATAAAAGGGTTCACTTGCAAAGAAAAAGCTTCCTATTTCGGTCGTGCTTAATCAAGAAGCAAGAAAGAACCATAGTTCTCGTGATGACACCCAGATGCCAGAAAGAAAAGCTACAGCCGTAAGATCTCCCTTCACTAAGTTTAAGCAGCATTCTAGAGGCCTTTAATCAAAGACATTTAGCCAACGTGCAATCTGACAATACAGCTTAGGTGCAGAGCGGAAGGTAACAACAATCCTATGGAGTTTGACAAAAGCTACACACCAGTATATTTATTCAGAGATCTAAAGTAAGGCTGGAATGCCACAGTTTCAGTTAGCCATATGCATGCTAGTTAATTTAAAACTAGCTTGGCTCCTCATCTGCCATCATCCATTTGGACTGCACCAGAGTGTGTTGAAAATGTTGCAGTTTGAAAGCCGTAGTGGTAGTGGTGGTGGGGGGGGAAGGAGATATCAAAAAAAAGTATCGAATTCACAAGCAGTCTGTGGACTGTAGGTCCGATTGCCTTCCTAGGAGCGAATCGAGTTCCCAAATAGTGTGATCCACTATAAGCTCGACCCTGGCAGTATCGGATTCACGAACAGTCCATGGACCGTAGGTCCGATCGCCTTCCTAGGAGCGAGTCGAGTTCCCAAATAGTGTGATCCACTATAAGCTCGACCCTGGCAGTATCGGATTCACGAACAGTCCGTGGACCATAGGTCCGATCACCTTCCTAGGAGCAAATCGAGTTCCCAAATAGTGTGATCAACTATAAGCTCGACTCTGGCAGTATCGGATTCACGAACAGTCTGGCAACTGTAGGTCCGATCGCCTCCCCCCAAACAAGTAGTCGAGTTCACAAACAGTATGATTTATTCAAATGCAACATTTACAAAGCAGGTTTCGGATGTCAGTACAGGAAATTCTCTACTAGAGCGTGGGGTTTTTAGCTAGCTCTGATGTACAAATGTGCAATCATCACTCACCCCAGAAGACGGGAGAGGGCTCTCAGTCTCGAGTCTCCGCAGGCGGCATCCTGACGCAAGGGGAGGAAATCAGGTGGAGCTTGAGTGACTAGAGTCATACTTAATATTGTTATTGATTGGTGAAAAAGTTTCTCGCTTTCATTTAAAGGTACAGTCAACCGAAAATCTAGAGCGCATGCTCAGTGAGGGGTGGTCGTACCTCGGAGGCGGGTAACTTTTGGGATTGAGGTATGGTTTTCACATTATAATGAGCAAAGTTCAAGCAAAGTTCATCATTTGCCACCTTTGCTGGCTCAGCACCGGACTTGTTATCGTATATCTCTCATTAGACAGCCACTGTGCAGCTTATCAGCAGCCCAGCACAGGGAGTGCAACAGAGTTTGGCCGCGGTGCCTTCACCCCGCTCCATCCTCCGTTACTCCCTTTTGCAGCTGCGAGGAGGTCAGATTGCGTTGCCCAGGGAACCGTGGAGGAGCAGAGTCCGTGCATACCAACTGTCCTGGAAGTGGCAACTGTGTAGCACCCCAAGCAGGCCTCTGTAATGCCAGAGCTGTGTTAGGCCCTAGTTTTCCTCTCAGTTCCTGCTTTCAAACAATTCTTCCACAAACACTTCTTCCACACAGAGATAAAAACTTCACATTTCTTTTAACTCATATACTCCCTCTGATTTTACTGGAGAGAGTATAAGGGCACAGTAGAAGTGAAACACCTATGAATATTGAAAGTTCAGGAAAAATAACTTTATTGTAAACTCGGTCCAGAAAATATAAACATTTTTCTGCCCTTAACTGTGGGCAGAATGAGCTTTTGCATACCACTATTTAAATTTACCTCTAAATTCAAAATGATTACATAATTACATCATTCATCTACACTGGATTCAAAGTACAGGAGAATATACATGCAATAAAGACTCTAAATTAACTTAATATCAGGCACATGTACTCCACAAATCAAACTCCTGGTTAAGTTAAAACCTTAGCTTTCAAACTATTCCTCCTCGGTTTTTCAGAGGTTCTGGTCTCTTCCTGAAATACCTGGAAACCTTCTTGAAATAGACTATCAAGGGTGAGTCAAGTTCCCAGGAAAGACTGAGCTCCTTTTTGCAGCAAGAGCTGTGAATCATGCAGATGCTCTTGTCAATGGCACGAGTGACTTGCTGTGTCTCAGCTGGGTCTTCTGCTTGAGCACTCCTCTGCTGCTTCATTGGAGGAGGAAACAACGGGGGTTCTGAACAGAAACCGTAAGGAGGCTGCTAGATAGAATGATTCATTCAAAATACACAGAAATCATCAGTGATATTCTAGAACAAGCATGAAGCTAGTTTATTCAAGTCTGAATAAGAACAAGTCAGTAACAACTGCTTTCCTCTGCAAATGCCACAGAATTGAAAAAACACTTTCTCTTCTCCTTTAATATAGGAATTATTTAGTATGATTCATTATCAGAGGAGAAAGACTCCATCACTCCTACAGACTCTGACTGAGGCCACTCAAACAAGGGGGTCTCAAGCTCTCAAACATTAAGCACATAGTTCTGTTCTGCCAACCGAATGCTCCAACTGTCAGGCTACCAAGTCTGTTTCACCATCCCCGTCTGGAAGGGCTATGCCTCCCTGGCCAGAGTGCACCTTCTCTTCCAACTCCACATGCCAGTCTGCCCCATGGAGAGGGAGGAATATCTTCCCTTCCCGGCATGCAGGGACCTGGACAGATCAGGGCTTCTTCGATCATCACATCTGTCATTTAGTGAACCTGGTAACAAAGCGATTGCTACTTCTGATGCAGCCCTACCAGGTAAGCTCTGTAGCTTTGCTCCCACATAACTTCTCAGTCTAGAGCTCATCACTTTTAACTATGGAGAAGAAAGAAGGAAACCTTATTTCACTTGCAGTGCTTTTAGGATGTTTCAGAGCAAACAATATTAGTGAGATAATGTTTGGAAAAAGAAAGGCAAAGACCCATCATTACACTATTTCTTTTTTTGTTTCCCCCATAGCATGGCACTCTGTCTATACTACAGAAATCAGGCAGCAGACCACAGCCTTTACCCTTTAGAGCTGTCAATTATTCTGTTATCTCTAGTAAAGAACAGCAAGAGTGTTTCTCACTGTAATTGCTTTAAAGTATAAGCCGAGAGAACATCAACGAAACTGCTTCTGCACCTCACCAGCTGATAGTAATTTCAAATGAAAAAGAAAGAATAATAAAAAAAAATGGTTTTGAGTAAAACTTTCTCAGCAAATATGAAAAATATTACCAAGTACTGGAATATATTTTCAAGTATCGTGGTTTGAAATAACAACAAAAGACTATTTGCTTCCTAACTGCAAGGCACCACTTCTACCTTCATTTGTTGCATGTCGTCCTCATGAAAACACATTATAGCTATCAGTATCCTGCCTTCTCCAAAGAAAGCTCCAATATGGTCCTTCTGACAGCTTCATTCTGAAGTCATCCAAGAGCTCAATCCACAGAAACCTTCAATTTTAACAAGTTAAACACAAATATGTCACTAGTCCATCTGCAGTCAGACGGAGCTGCAAGCTTCTGCTGTTAACTAACCCTACCCAACACATGGACAAATGTCAGCATATCACTTGACACGCCTTGTTTATTTAACACATGAATGGGGCTTCTGAACTATTCACAGAACCACAGAACGGTTGAGGTTGGAAGGGACCTCTAGAGATCATCTAGTCCAACCCCCCTGCTCAAGCAGGGACACCTAGAGCACGTGGCACAGGGTCGGATCTAGGTCGGTTTTGAAGATCTCCGAAGAAGGAGCCTCCACAACCTCTCTGGGCCGCCTGTTCCAGGACTCTATCACTCTCCCAGTAAAGAAGTTCTTCGTCACATGGAGATGGAACTTCCTGTGTTTCAATTTGTACACATTACCCCTTATTCCAGCACCAGCACGCAAGTAGATACCCATGCTTGCAGCTGTAAGCACACAGTGTTCGTGCAAATGCTGCAACAGCCAGAACATTTAGCTACACTTTCCGCCCTTCTGTCTCTGTGAAAGCTTATTAGCTGCTGCATACTTCTTGTATTTTTTTCACACTTGCGAACATGCTGTTTCATATCAAAGTGCTGTTCTAGCTTCAAAAGAAATTGCATTATGTAAAAAAGGCACCTTATCACCATGCATACCAGCTTTCCAAAAACATTCAGCATCCTCTTCACTGACCTGACCTACCAAAGTGCTTTCTAGTCCAATACACGCTGGAAATGCAGTATAGCTACAGGTGAGGAAAGTATTCTGACACATCATTATATTGCCCCTTTTTAAACTTTGGAGCCAAATTATTCTCTCCATAAAACTCAATCCTACTGTACAGAACTGAGTCCATCTGTGCAGCCTCATAAGTCACAGGGACAGGTGTAAAGAGGCACAATTTCAAAACAGATTATTCTACCCTGTCAAGGTTTGCCATGTGTTAACACTCAACAGCTGCAGTCCTCAAGATTTCTTTTACAGCAGTTTAGATACTTTTTAAAGGCTTGCCTTAGACTCTTGCCCAAAGTGTACTCAAAGAGAAAGATCATATGTCTCATATACTGGCACAGGATATAACATAGGTCATAGGAGCTGCAGTTGTGCAGCTTGGTGCCCCACAACTAAACCTATAAATCGTAAGCACATTTTAATGGCACCCCAGCAGCATTCAAGTTAGCCTTTCAGTAGGAATTTAAGCATGATAAATACGAGGAGGAGCTATTTAATCAATAATTCCTGTTCAAGAAGGGGCCTCTAGAGATCATCTAGTCCAACCCTCCTGCTCAAGCAGGGACACCTAGAGCACATTGCATAGGATCATGTACCGGTGGGATTTGAGTATCTCCAAAGAAGGAGCCTCCACAACCTCTCTGAGCAGCCTGTTCCAGTGCTTTGGCACCCTCAGAGGAAAAAAGTTCTTCCTCATATGGGGATGGAACTTCCTGTGTTTCAATTTGTACTCATTACCCCTTGTTCTGTTGCTGGCCATCACCAAGAAGAGTTTTGCCTCATCCTTCTTACATTCTCCACTCAGGTATTTATACATGTTGGTGAGATCCTCTCTGTCTTCTCCAGGCTAAACAGGCCTAGCTCACTTAGTCTTTCCTCATAAGAGATGCTCTAATCATCTTTGTTGCTCTACACTGGACCCTCTCTAGAAGTTCCACATTCCTGTTGTACTGGGAAGCCCAGAACTGCACACAATACTCCAGGTATGGTCGCACCAGAGCTGAGTAGAGGGGCAAGATCACCTCCCTCGACGTGACCCAACCATTGCTGACTCATGGCTAACTTGTTGTCAACCAGGACTCCCAAATCCCTCTCCGCACAGCTGCTTTCCAGCAGGTCAACCCCTAATCTGTACTGATGCCTGAGGTTATTCCCCCAAGGGGCAGGACCCTGCCCTTGTCTTTTTTGAATCTCATGAGATCTCTAGGATGAACTGCTCCATCACATTTCCTCTTGCCCTTTTTGAAGACTGGAGTGACATTAGCTTTCTTCCAGTCCTCAGGCACCTCACCCGTTCTCCATGACCTCTCAAAGATGATGGAGAGTGGCTTAACAATAATGCCCACCAGTTCCATCAGCACTCCTGGATGCATCCCATCTGGGCCCATAGATTTATGGGTGTCCAGTTTGCCTAAATAATCTCTAACCCAATCCTCCTTGGCCAGCAGAAGGTCCTCTCTCCCAGTTTTCTGTCTTGTGTCCAGACTCTGTAGTTTATCAGAACTAGTCTTAGCAGTAAAGACTGAAGCAAAGAAGGCATTTAGTAACTCTGCCTTCTCTGTATCCTTCATTACCAAGGCACCCACCCCATTCACCAACAGGCTCACATTTTCCCTGGTCTTCCTCTTGCTGCTGATATACTTATAGAATCATAGAATCGTAGAGTCATTAAAGTTGGAAGGGACCTTTGGAGATCATCTAGTCCAACCCTCCTGCACATGCAGGGTCACCTATAGCATGTGGCACAGGATTGTGTCCAAGCAGGTCTTGAGTATCTCCAGAGAAGGAGATTCCACAACCTCTCTTGGCAACCTGCTCCAGTGCTCTATCACCATCCCTGTCAAGAATTTTTTTCCTTAAGTTCCTGTGGAACTTTTGGTGCTTTGGTTTGTGGTAGTTTCCCTGCCAGTTGTTCTATCCCTGGCCACCACTGAAAAGAGGCTGATCTCATCCTCCTCACTGCCTCCCTTGAAGTATTTATATACACAAATCAGGTCCCCTCTTATCCCTTTCTTCTTTAGGCTGTACAGGCCCAGCTGTCTCAGCATTTCCTCATAGGGTAGGTGTTCAGGCCCCTGATCATCCTTGTGGCCCTGTGCTGGACTCTCTGCAGTAGTTCCACGTCCCTCTTGTACTGTGGAGCCCAGAACTGCACACAGTACTCCAGATGTGGCCTCACCAGTGCTGAGTAGAGGGGGCGGATCACCTCCCTGCATTCTTTGACAATGTTCCTATATTGTTCCCCTGTGGTCTGGCCAGTGCTCCTCTCCTTGTTGACTCATCTACCACCTGCATCAAGAAGTTATCTGCAATGTTCTGTAGGAACCTCCTGGACTGTCTGTTCCCAGCTGTGTGGTCATCCCAGCAGACATTAGGGTGGTTCCCTAATGGGGAAGGTCCCATAAGGACCAGGGCCTGAGATTGTGAGACTACTTGCAGCTGCCTGTAGAAAGCCTCATCCACTTTCTCTCCCTGGTCAGGAGGCCTGTAGTAAACACCCACCACAGTGTCGCCCCTGTTGGCCTGCCCTTTAATCCTCACCCTCAGCCTCTTGACCGGCGCTTCATCCTCCCTTAGGCTGAGCTCCATACATTCCAGTTGTTCTTTCATGTAAGGAGCAACTTCCACCACCTCACCTTCCCCGCCTGTCCTTCCTAAAAAGCCTAAAGCCTAAATGGACATGCTTCAGTCATGACAGCTGTCCCGCCATGACTTAGTATTTGCAATGAGATCATGACCCTGAAACTGCACATGCCTCTCCAATTCCCCTTGTTTATTCCCCATACTGCATATGTTTACATAGAAGCATTTGAGTTGGACATGTCTTGTCTTTCACAGCCTAGGGCTATAGGCAGCTAATTCCTACAAACTTGAGGGCAATCCCTTCTCTCGCCTTACAGAAAAATTGCAAGAAATGCTTTCAAAAAATATGTAATGCCGGGGAGACAACTGGGCCTGCCTATCTGGCAAGTGGAGGCTTATCAGTGGATAAGTGATAATGAATGATAATGGCCCATAAATCCTAATTCCTGTTGGTTCTCAGTGACAATTAGTGAAGTTTTAATAGATACAGGAGCATAGATCTCAATACTAACAACACAGAATGCCAAAAAGCTGGGTGTGCAACCTGGGCAGCAAAAAGTTACAATTACTGGCATGAATGGAGCAAATGTTGTGTGTCAAACTGCCAAGGTTAATCTATGGCTCCCGGGTGAGAGGCGTGTGTTGACTACTCGCTTTGCAGTTGAAGATCGTTATGAAAATATCTTAGGTTTTGATGTTTTAAATGGGCGAACCTGGCACTTGCCAGATGGCAGTGCATGGTCATTTGGATCAAACGTCTACCCCAACCCGGGTAGAAATTGGGAGGCTACAGTGTGTGTATTTCGCACAGCTCTTGCACTCCCTGATTCAAAAATTACTAATGTACCGCAATACCCAATTTCTGCTGCGACATCTCTGAAGTCATAGCTGACTTGGAGAAGCGACAGATTATCTGCAGAACCCGTTCCCCATATAACTCACTTGTCTGGCCAGTTCGGAAACCAGATGGGAGGTTGTAGCTGACGATTATAGGTGCCTGAATGCTAATACTGCCCCTTTAACGGCTGCTGTACCAAGCATTGCAAACTTAATGGCTACCTTGCAAGCAGCTGCACACCCTTGGATGGCAACACTAGATGTAAAGGACATGTTTTTCATGGTTCCCTTACAAGAGAAGGATAGGGAGAAATTTGCTTTCACATGGGATGCTATAGAATACACATTCAATCGACTCCCACAAGGGTATAAACATTCACCTACTATTGTACATGCTGCACTGGCTGAACTTTTGCAGACAGTCTCACTTCCTCAGGATGTGAAATTGTACCAATACATAGATTATATCCTAATTGGGGGTGATTGTCCTAAGAAGGTTGGGAAAGTAGCCACAGCAGTATGGCAAATCCTACTTGAAGCTGATACAGAGGTACCACTTGAAAATCATAGAATCATAGAATGCTTAAGATTGGAAGGGACCTCTAGAGATCATCTAGTCCAACCCCCCTGCACACGCAGGGTCACCTAGAGCACATGGCACAGGAAAAAAAAAGTCAGGGACCAAGCAAAGAAGTAGAATTCTTAGGTATTTGGTGGATAGCTGGCAGTGCAGTGATTCCTCCAGATACCTTAAGAAAAAATGAAGAGCTGCAAATGCCCAAATCAAGGAAAGGGAACTTTAGGATATAGGAGATGGGAACTTCAGGATATTGGAGAAGGCATGTACCTAGATTTTCTATTATTGCTCATCCATTATATTCACTCTTAAGGAAAGGCAAACCTTGGAAGTGGGAATTAGAACATAGAGGCAGTCAAAACTCTGACTGAAGAATTAAAAAGTCACTGGGACCAGTACACCCCCATGACCTTATTATAGCTGAATAGGGTTTTGCTGAACATGCCGAACATGAACTAGCTCCAAACTGGCCCTGATGGACCAAAAAGGCCTTTATTGTTCAGTTCGACTGCATTTAAAGAAACAGAACTAAGATATTCTGAATGAGAAAAAGGACTTTTATCCTTAGTCCGAGCAGTTAAACAGGTTGAGAAGATACATCAAGGACAACCTGTGCAAACTAGAGGACCGTTTAATTTATTAGAAGCAATCCTAAAGGGGACCGCTCCCCCAGAAGGAATTGCACAAAAACCCACTATAAGAAAATGGTATGCCTATGTAACAGGAGTTGCAGAAAATATGCAGCTAACTGAAGGGCATACTAAGGTTTCCAAATTGCAGATGTCTGTAAACATAGATCCATTAGCATTAGGACAACCTTTTAAACCTTCACCAATTCTGAATGCACCACCCTTCATTGATGGTGCTCCAACAGAAAACATTTGTTTTACAGATGCTTCAGCAAAAAGGGTTAATGGTAAATGGCTGTATAAGGCTGTTGCATTAAATATTACCACTGGTGAAGAAGTAATGGAAGAAGATAAATGCAGTGCACAAGTAGGAAAGTTAAGAACAGTAGTTTTAGCTGCACAAAATGAAGCAAGAGTTATATATGTAGACTCTTATGCTGTGTGGGCTGGTGCCACACAATGGCTTTGTCAATGGGAAACTCTTAACTGGGAAGTAAACAGAACCCCAGTCTGGAGAAAGCAGGATTGGCAGCTATTGCTGGATATAGCGAGAAAAACACCATTTAAACTGGGAGGGGTAAAAGCTCATGCTAAGGATAATCAACCAGCCACAAAGTGGAATCAAAAAGTAGATGAGTTGACTAAAATTAGGAAAATCACTTTAGATCCTGAGTGGTATTGGCTGGGAGAATGGTTACATCAAAATCTAGGTCACACAGATAAGGAAGCATTTTGCTGCATAGAGTAAAGGCTGGCCCATAAACAGGAAAACTTGTGAAACTATCCTCACAGTAGTGCAGATTAAGGTTGCAAGAGGATCATCTTGCTAAAGCTCTACCTCTACATATCATATAGACCTTTGTGGTCTATATGGCAAATTGATTATATCAGACCATTTAAATCCTCTGCTGGATATCAATACATCCTCACAGGAGTGGAAGTGGTCTCCAGGTTGCTTATCGCAACTAAGTGTAGGAAAGCCAATGGGCGGAGTGCTGTGCAAGGACTGTTGTCTTGGTTCTCACATCTACCTACTCCTGATATTATCCAAAGTGATAATGGCTCACATTTCTCATGTAAAGAAGTGCAAGATTGGGCAAAACAAGAAGGAATTCAGTAGATATTTCACAGCCCATACTATCCCCAATCAGATGGGATGGTAGAAAGAGCTAATGGTTTGTTAAAAAAAGAATCTCAGCCCACACAAGGCTCAATGGGATTCTCGACTTCCCAAAGTACTCCAACAATTAAATAATTGTTATGGGCCTACTGGAAACCCTGTAAGCTGAGCATTCTTTGTGAAAACTGAGCTTAGTGCTGAACCTACACGTAAAAGAGAATGTCCGACAACATTACAGCCAGGACAGCCTGTGATGGTCAATTTATCATTGGTACTGTGCCTATGACTCTAACTAAACCTCAAGGTCCATTTGCCTGGGAAACTAGTGATAACGGTGATGCAAAACACATAATTAGTGCACGATGGATTTTTCCTTCTTTTTAAAATGGGGTAACCTGTTCGGCCTCACCCCACCAAAACAAGTTTCTAGTTTTCTCTTGCAGCAGCGCACAGAATGGCAGGTGGAAATGCTGCATTCATGTAGCTATTCCAAACACTGGCAGTGCTACCTCTCCCGATCTGTGATCAAAGAACCCCAGAGTGGCCATGGTCACTTAACACATGCTCGTGTTAAGTATACTGGAAGTACAGGAATTAATTCTAATGCCTGCCCCCATCGGAATGAACCTTATGTTGGTGAAAAAACTGCTACAACACAATGACTTGCATCAACTGATGAAACTCATCCAGGACAATGGTCAAAGGACTCTAATCACTGTTCATCATGACACAGAAGAAACACACGTGTTCGGGAAAGAGTGAAAAGGGATGGAGAAGGGTTGGTGGGAAACCCTTCTCGGATGGTCACAGACAGCAACAGAAATTTTTAATCTCATGCTGCACCCAATTGTGATTTTGCTAGCTTTAGTGTTATTAGGTCTATTACTTATAATCATATTATATATAAAGGTCTGGTACATGACAAAACAAATAACCGAAATTCAACCTGCCAAAATGTACAAATTAGTACATAATAGGCAATACTTTATGCTAAATATGTTCACTTGCCAGGGACCTGTAAGTGCAAAAATTAGCAATACACTATTTATGGCACAGAGGCAAGAGGTGACTGTACCACCACTCTGTGATTGATGAATTGACTGTAGTCACGGGGTGGAGTGTGACTGATACCCTCCTTCCCCAGCTCAACCTGAAGTCTCACAAGTAGCCCTATTCAAGTGTTAACTACCATATTATCTGATCCTGGTAGTTGCCTCCCTGATTTCTATCCCACCCAGACATTAGCCATCAATAACAGTCCTGATGGCCCTATCCTGATGGGGAGATAAGGCTAACTGTGAGTACACTTGACAACAGTCATTTCTGAATTGAAAGAATGACTATCAGTCAATCATCTTATCCCATAAATATGGGGATAGCCCAAGAGCCCATTGAGCTCTCCTTGTATGGCAGTGGGCTGCATGCCAGGATCTCCCCTTGAGCAGAGACGCCCCTCAAGGATACTCCTCGAGGTTAAGAGATCCTTCCCACTACATATTTGTGGTAAGTGACTATAGCGCGCCTTTCTCTTTCTGAACTTGTAAACTTTACATTGTAACTGTGTGCAAACCCCTTAGTCAAAACACGTTGACCAGGTCTGGGACTAGGACTGGATTCAGCCGCACCCAGACTCCTCTCAGAAGGAGTTTGGAAAGCAAGGGGGTCCAACCTGAACCTCGTGACCCAATGGGAGGGTGTCCTTGATAATTCTGTTTGTGTCTTGAACCTCCATGCATTAAATAATAAGTGACCTTGCCACAGAATCTCGCGAAACCGTTGTCATTACCCATAAAACCTATTCCTATTTCTTTCCCACGAGTAAAGTGCCCACCCCCACCACCACCTGTTCTGTGACAACCAGATAGCTGAGCCTTTCACTTGCACTCATCATGACTGCATAGGTGGAAGACATGGGATAACTGCATAAGTTAGCCAATGAAAATGTCTGATGTTAGCAATGTACATAAATGAATGGACTTTTTAGAAGCTCTTTCCTGGGTCCCAAAGGGAATTTTGGTGAGCACCAGTTTACATATTTCTTTTTCTTTTTCCCTTTTCTTTTTTTTTTTTTTTGACACTTTAAAGCTGAGCATACTTGGTCTAAAATCAAACACAATAAATAGAGAATGCTGATTCATTTTTAATACTTTTATAATAAAAAATCTTTGTAAAGCACTTTGCATAGTTTAAGGCTCTGTATATTTTCTGAGTCTAGTGCTATCCATTAGCTAATAATCGCTACCTAAAAATAATGCTCCAGCAGATATTTATTCAAAAACTACTTCCCTAAACAGATGAAAAGACAGATATGAAGATGAACACAAACTACATATAGTAAACGCTGAAGTGAAGGGAGGGAGGGAGGAAGTGAGGAAAGGGGTGCTGTATTACAAGAAGAGTGATTTTTCACCACCTGCCTATCAAACCTTGTTGCTAACATCATCTGCAAAATCTGAAATAATACATTACAAAACTTATTTGGAGAGCATTATTGAACTTATGGTGAGAAGATGGGAGAACAAGCTGCTAGCCACATTCTGCAGGGTTGATATTAACAAAATAGTGAGTCAAAAAACATATTATTTGTATTACCCTATTAATAGCTCAAATTACACAATAATGAACAGACTCTGTAATGAGATGGTTGTGCTTTCAAGGATGTATAAATTGTTAAAAAAAAAAAAGGAGAAGAAAAGAAAAGGATTACGAAGGACTCCAGATAAGCTGTTTGAAGCTAGCGCTTGATGACAGATATATGGTTGCCATTAAGGTGCAATTCATCGTTAAATATATGGTTGCTATTAATGTGCAATCCGTCATTACCTTAATTAGCCCTGGTAATAGTTTGAGTGAAAGTGTAAGCTTCCTCTAGGAAAGAACAGTTTACATCTCCCCAAAAGCAAAACTAGAATCCCCCTAGATGAAGGTTCTGTCCAGACACAGCATGTTACTAGGAATTACGCCTACGCCTACGCCTACTGCTCTCTTCACTGCTATGTGAAGCTTCATTGCTTCACATAAACAGAGAGGTCTAAGGAAGAGCTGGAGAAATAAGGAAAGCAACCAGCTAGTTATCAGCATGGACCCCTTGCTGACGTGTCCCAAGGCTTCCACTTCATGTGACAGAAAATACTTAAACCCTCGCAATAGAAGTCAACAGGCCTAAAATCTTTCTTACAGCTCCCAGAATTGCTGGCCATTTTCAAGACTTTTCCCTGAACTGAAATCTCTGCCTTACTTCAGTCAGTGAGAGAAAAACCTATCCAGACTGCAGAACTGAAATAGCTTGAAAATAGCAGAAGATGGGCAAGCATAGAAGACCTGAAGTAGACAATGTCAGGCACTTATATTCATAACTATGCTTCCAAATGGAAACACTAGCTGAGATTCCTCATTGTTTTCCAAAAAGTGGAATTGTGTTGGACAGGATTGTAACACCATCAAGAAATATATCATCTTCTCACCTCTACAATGGGTGGCATGATGAAGGCCTGCTGCCAACCAAGCGATTTTGAGCTTAGTGATGACCTCCTCCCTTCCTCCTCAAAGAAATTATGTTCAAATATCTACACCAAAGAATACACAGGTTACAAGATCATGGGTACACGCAAGGTACTCAATATAGGTGAGCTGGGGAACACACTACAGAGACAATCGAATGATTAGCTAGGTTGTACTAGAAACAGAAATATCTGAGGAAAGAAACGCTTAATAAGAAAGCCAGAGTAGTTGGAGCAATTTGTTCAGCTATACATCATGGTGTCTACAGGCAAGAAGGTAAGACTTTCAGGCAATATTGCCACCTATCCAAAAGAGTTACAGCAGTTCTGAAAACCTGGATTATGTAATGACATGTTAATAGCACATCACTCAACTGCTTTTACTTTTCCACTACTGGACACTTCTGGAAGTCAGCTCTTTGGTTATCCTGACAGGAAGGTTGTGAACTTCACCCCCAAATTGTCAGATCTTACTATTTTGCTGCTCAGTATTTTAAGTGTGCTGCCAAGGCTCTTCTTGGTTCAGGAGTGTTCTTTGATGCTTCCGTCCATTTCCCAGGGCAGGGAAAAGGAGGACCATACACACCATGTTCCAGCTGGCAAGACCTCCCAGCTGCATCATCTCTAAGATCAGGGAGTGTGACCAACACTGCTCACAGAGCTCTCCTGGACATCTTAGCTAGCCACAAGAATGCCCACAGGCCTCATTTCTCATAAATCGGAATATTTTTTACATCTTACATAAGAATTCCAGGAAGACACTTTTTGAAGCAAGCCCAATAGTTCTAAACTCTTCTCTCTCTTCATACAATCTGATTTTTATGCAATCATATGCCTGGGCTCAAAAACTCATGACAATGGATTTTCCTTTTGGCTTTTTGGAATGAAGTAGTGACTACTGTTCCATGTAGGATAAACTCTCCAAATCAGCACAGAAGAGCAAAACCCCCACACACTGTGTGAGTGAAAAGAGGAAGGTTAAGGTTTGTCTAAACAAGCTTGCTTTAAGAAATCAGAGATCAAATGCAGCGTTTATATTATCACTTTCTCAAACAATTCTAGCAACTGATGGACTCTCTATCGTTTGACTTTGAAATAGCTCTCTACTGCTTTTCCTCACGCCTTTTCCCCCATATGTCCCTCTGCGAACACATGTGTATGAAGGTAGAAACTGCTACATTACACTTTAGAGTTCTCACCCTACTGATGGTTAGGAGCAAACTACCATCTGACGGCCCAGCAGTTCTGCATAACGTTCTGCATAATTATATAAAGATTTTGCAGGATTTTCTTTTAATAGACTTATGTTGGCATGCTTACCAGCCATCCTAAGGTTTGCAGGTCTTAATTTATGGAAAGAGGTGCATGTATATTTTCCTCATGCATTTGGATTATCATTTGCAGTTCATCCCCTAACTATCACCTTTAATCTGTGAACCAAAGAGTGAGAAACACTTTTAAAATTTCCAGCATTTTAGGATTTAACCCTCTTCCAGATGTGAATGACATTTCAATGAGCTTGCTGAGAAACAATCACTAAGAATCTTATCCATCACTAAGATGTTAGTCTTCCCCTCACTGTAATTTCCTTTATTTTTGTAGATTATTCAGGCACATTCTGAATAATGTGTTTTGGGGTTTTGTTTTTGTTTTGTTTTGTTTTTCTTAGAGAAACAATAGCTTTTTAAAAATGTGGTTTTAAGGAGTGAGAACTAAAATAGGAAAAGAACATAGCTGTTTCCATTTTGTCAGTCAAAAATCTTTACAAATAAAGAGCAAAGGCAAGCCACTATGGAATCACTGGGGCAGCTCAGCAGAAAACAGAACTCAAAGGAACATTTGTTGTGTAAGATACCCACTTATGCTGTGAAACTGCTGTAGTAGCTGGATACTTTCTGTGGGTTGCCTTCCCAGTATTCCTTCTTTTTAATTGTGAAGTTTTAATCCCTTCTGCTCATCCCCGGTTAAGTAGAGTAGAAGATTCCTACAGCAGATGAAAAACCTCCAAAGTACAGCTTGTATGGCAATGACTCAGTGCCATCTGTAACAGAAAGTTGCCTGTCACCGCACATCACAGTAAAAATTCCTGACTGGAGAGGTGCTCAGAAAGGTAGAATGGTAAAAGAAAGACCACTAAGGTGCAAGCGCAGGGAAGTGCTGCCCGTAGTTTTGCAATGCGCCTGTGGCACATTGCCTGTGTCTTTGGTACTGGATCCATGCAGCATAAGATGCATTAAAGCCTGTATGACAACCTGCAATTCACATGCATAAGAAGTTACACAATTTTCTAAAGATGCATACAAATTCAACAAGCTATGCATAGCAAGAAAGATATTAATCCAAGGGCTGCATATACTCAATTTAGAGTTGAAACTCCTAAATGCACCAGAACAAGGAAAGCACAAGAAAGATTTAGAGTCAGAATTTCAATCTTTGCCCTCAGTAGGCTATCTGTGACATTTCCTCATGTGCTTAGGGATCTAACTGCCAGCTGGAGTATTGCAATGTGACTTCAAACAAGTGAAATCCTCAATAGAAAGATACAAGGACTAAGGAAGTAGTCTATTCCAACAATAGCAAAATCCTGCTGCAGGGCTAAAATTCATTTCCGTTTCCAATCCTTGGAGGGTCCCTACAGAACAGCATAGATTTTTCGTTAAGTAAAGTAGAATTTGACTACGGTTCAATCCACAATGAGTCCACTTCAACATACTCAACTGAAAACAGAATGAGGGAGACGCTAAATTATATCATTTGTGTATTTACTTGGAGACTTATTCAGCATAAATACATGAGTCTTAAAATATGCCATATTTGGTGCCTGTGAATCATTGAACTATGTCTGATTTAATACAACTTCCTCTTAAAATGAACTGAGTCAATTAAGTGTGTAGCCTGCATGGTGGCATAAATATTCATGAATTGCTGAGGAAGTTAATAGGATCAATAAGAGTGCAACCCAATAGATGACATTACTCTTGGTAAGTAAGGGTCCAGTTCTGTTCCAAGTCATCTCAAAAAGAGTTTGTTATTGCCTCTCAGGTAGTCGAAACAGAGACCAATATCACAGAGATCAAGTTTGCAAGCCTGTGTTGTAGCCTGGAAAGAGCAAAGGAGGAGGAGGTTTAAGAACTGCTTGGACATACTAAAATAACTCAGGTATAGTGAGAATGTTATCATGCCATCTAAGTACTAAGATTAATTTTACAAAACTACAAACGGAAAACATAAGTACAGAATGTTGCTAAAGTTTACTTGTTGATGTTGCTATTAACGTGAGGAAAAGTTAATCTAATTTTTCCCTACTATTACTGCTTGCTCACCATTGCCATTTCACTCCACTGGGCCTTTGGAATTAAATCACTGCCTATACAAAGTTATTTTGTGCTGTTCCTTCCAGCTTCAGTGACAATCTTCTGTACCCTACCCTGCACTGCTAACAACAGAGAGCTCCCACAAGCTCATTTGTTGGTTCCCTGTTTCAAACAGGTAATGGGTTACATGGGGGCTAAGTAGCCCTTAATGGACAGGTTTGTTGCTCCCCAGAGCATGAGCAATTCAGTTGCCCTTTACTCAGAGAAAACAACAAATGGGGGATACCTACAGCAGCCACCTCAGAGAGATGCCCCTACAGTGGTTGTGTCAGCACTAGGAAGCTGGAGGTACCACAATATAGCATCTCCTGAGTCAACCATAAGCTCACCAAAGGAAGCAGAGCTGAGTTTAATAGACAGCACAAACAAGGGAAGATGACCCTAGGAAGCAGGGAGAGCTATAGGTTAAATTAAAATAAGCTAAAATTATCTGAGTTGAGATCATGTTGCTTGTGACTATGGTATATATTCCAGATCCTGCTCCATTTATGCAGTCTGGACTACAGGAAGAAGTGGAAGAACCCAAGCCCTTCTGCTTCTAAGAAGCAAGCCCTTTTCTTCTATTTCCCTCTCCTCCCTGCCAGGTCTATGGCTTGGAATATTATATTTTCTTCTGAACAAAATGAAACATTTTAGTTTTTGTTTTGGGAAATTGTTATTAGTTGAATGGTCAAACAGAAAAAAGCTACATAATCAGTTTTTGTGCAGCTCTAGATTCAGGGGTGTATTTTAGGCTTTTGTAACATACATTTTGCAGTCTAGTAGTTATAATATTAAACTTCCCATTTGCACTTTTTAAAAGTTGAAGTCCAGTTTGCTCTTGAAGTTTTTTAGTGTGCTTTGTTTGATTGTTTTTAATGCAGGAAACCTACATAGGCAAGAGTAACTGGAAAGATTTTTGAAAATGAGCCAGCAGCGCACCCCTGCAGCAGAGAAATTCAGCTGCACCCTGGGCTACATTAGGAAGACCATGGCCAGCAGGTTGAGGGAGGTGAACCGTCTCTGCTAAGCATTGGTGAGGATATGCCTGGAGTGTTGCACCCAGTGCTGGGCATGGAGATGCTGGAGCAAATCCAGTCAAGGACACAGACATACTGGAGAAGTCCAGATATGCTGAAGGGAGGCCACAAAGATGATTAAGGTAATAGAACATCTGTCACAGGAGGAGAAGATGAGAGTGCTGGGGCTGTTTAGCCTGGAGAGGAAAAGGCTCAGGGGTAATCATCTTTGTGCTTATAGATATGCAATAGGAGGATGTAAAGAAGACAGACTCAGGCTCTTTTCACACAGAAAGTTCTGTCTGAACCAAAAATGCTTTCTGTCTTTGAGAGCAGTTGAAACGGCTCGGGTCACCCAGAGACTCTGTGTATCGTCCATCCATAGAAATATTCAAACCCCATATGGATGCTCTTTTGAGCAACCTGCTCTAACTGATGCTGCTTGTGCAGGAGGTTTGGACCAGATGATTTCCAGAAGGCTCTGCCAACCTCAGCTGGCCTGTAACTTCTTCAGCAGAGTAGTAAGACACTGTTGGAGAAAGATGTCGCAGTCGTGGTGGCCAAAAACACAAACAACTGGGGTAGATGCAACACAAACTACGCTTTATTGTTTTTTAGGTACCTTATTTATACCCAGCTCTCCTCGTCATGGCTGCTGCTTATTGGTGAGGGCTACAAAGGACAGTAGCTAGTAACAGATTTATGATTGGATGATTCTTAGCTTGGCCAGTTTCTGCTCCGTGGCCAAACCTCCTTAAACTTGTTAACAACTGTCTGCTGTCTTGGTGTGAACTCCGTATCTCACAGATACATTCTAATCTTCTCAAGGTTAACATTCTCTGCTAAGGGAGCCAGGGATTTCACAGACCAGCTGCAATCCCTGACAGAAAGAGGTCCTGGAACAGTGGTGAGGCAAGAAGGCTAACTATAAATGAGACCAGAATATTGAGATCTCATCACTCCCAAAGTCATGGAGGATGCAAGACCACAATAAAGAACTCTGTTACAAAGCCATACATTTCCCATAGAAATCAGCTGCTGTATTGAAGAGTGGAAAATAACAAGTATTGTATGAAGAACATGCACACAGCAGAGGATAAGTTATCCTTGTATTTAGCAAGACTTTGACAGCAAGTAAGCTGGTTAAAGTGAAAGAGATCCTCCTTCCTCTCTTTAGATGGTGCATCAGGAACAAGCCAATAAGAGACAGAGATTAAAAAAATGAGTTTCCACAATAATAATAAAAATAATAATAAAAAAGAAAGCTGGTAGCTGTCTACAGGGAGGAACTCTGAGACCCTCTGAGGGGAAGGAATGCAAGCACTCACTTGATCATAGTCAGTTGCCTCAAAGATCAGCCCTTTGACTCAGTTTGCCAGTCTTGGCAGAACCGATGACATCTTTTCTCCATCCTTCTGTAGGGAAGCTCCCAGCAAAATCAATGAGGATTCATCTCTTTAAAAATCTGCTCTTTTCATGTCCTTTATATAAGGCATATGAATATTATCTTGCTAATGGTTTAACAACTGTCTCCTGTCTTCGTGTGAACTCCCTATCTCATAGATACATTCTAATCTTTTCAAGGTTAATATTCTCTGCTAAGGGAGCCAGGGATTTCACAGACCAGCTGCAATCCCTGACAGAAAGAGGTCCTGGAACAGTGGTGAGGCAAGAAGGCTAACTATAAATGAGACCAGAATATTGAGATCTCATCACTCCCAAAGTCATGGAGGATGCAAGACCACAATAAAGAACTCTGTTACAAAGCCATACATTTCCCATAGAAATCAGCTGCTGTATTGAAGAGTGGAAAATAACAAGTATTGTATGAAGAACATGCACACAGCAGAGGATAAGTTATCCTTGTATTTAGCAAGACTTTGACAGCAAGTAAGCTGGTTAAAGTGAAAGAGATCCTCCTTCCTCTCTTTAGATGGTGCATCAGGAACAAGCCAATAAGAGACAGAGATTAAAAAAATGAGTTTCCACAATAATAATAAAAATAATAATAAAAAAGAAAGCTGGTAGCTGTCTACAGGGAGGAACTCTGAGACCCTCTGAGGGGAAGGAATGCAAGCACTCACTTGATCATAGTCAGTTGCCTCAAAGATCAGCCCTTTGACTCAGTTTGCCAGTCTTGGCAGAACCGATGACATCTTTTCTCCATCCTTCTGTAGGGAAGCTCCCAGCAAAATCAATGAGGATTCATCTCTTTAAAAATCTGCTCTTTTCATGTCCTTTATATAAGGCATATGAATATTATCTTGCTAATGGTTTTTAAAATGTATCTCAGTAGGATATGAAATGCGGATTTGCATGGAGAACTTTAGTAGTTTTGAAATTACAGTTATATCCTAATAACCACTCAGAATTCAGTGTCAGGATTTGTGTTCATGTACATGGATTACAGCAGTGATTTAGACTTGTCTCTACTGGTGCTTCTAATTCTTTGGAGTCTTTTTTTTTCTTTCTTTTTTCCTCACATCTTTTTAGTTTTCGTGTTTTGCTTATTGAAACAGTTGCACTCCTACTATTGCACTCCCAAATATTTTTGGGTTTTTATGTGCAGTGAAGAGGTCACTTTTATTCCATCTCTCCCCTGCCACAACACCAAGGAGTTTAATCAAGGGTGATACCTAAGCCTCTAATACCACTGGAAGAGGCTCCCACACTTTATTCTCTAGACTCCATACAACCATGCAATATTTTAGACTAGTAATGTTTTATGAGGAAAGAGAAGACAACTTACAGAAAACATTAGTCAATATTTACAATTCTCTGGGTGGTCTTATTGGTAAAAGAACTAACTCTGGTAAAAGTAAGGTCAATGCTTTAAATTACAAGTGCCTTCTCAGAAGTTGGCAGGTGTTTTCCAAACTCATGGTTATAGGCCCATCCACATCTAATATAGTCATCTCTCCTTTCTCTAAGGTGGCGCTCTAATCTTGGTAAAGCTAGCATGGCCCATAACAAAGAAAGATAAATCTTGAAAGAGGACCGCAGATGGGAATTTCTAGTAGTACGACACTTGGAAACATCACAACTCAAATCCCATCTGGGCACACAGCTTGACACTTGGAAACATCACAAGTGTAACTCAAATCCCATCTGGGCACACAGCTGGACTAGCAACACGAAGCTCGTAGTGTGACCTGCTTAAATAGAATTTGATAACAAATAAAACTACTTTTTTTTTTTTTTGACATTGACCTTTCACATAAGGCTTGCCATGATACTTCAATCTATGCCCAGATACCTTAAGTCATCCATGGTAATAGGCATTACTAGAATTAGTTGTGAAAAATACACTATTTAGATATCATTCAGTACATTTTTGGGTTCTCTATTGGATGATATCTGCCAAGGAAAAGCCTAGAAAATGGTGATTTATTAAGATCTTACCCCAATAATAACATGATGTTATAGTTTTTAAAATTCAGCACACTGAGATGAGGTTCATCTCAGGGTTTGTATCAACGGCAAATATGACTAAGGTTAAGCATAGGTATTTTTCATAGGAACTGATCCACGAAAACATGAATTTAAGATAATGTGTTAGGAACCCAAATCTTCTGCCTAGAATGACCCCGAGAAAAATCCTTTACAGACACATAATAAGAAGCACTAGGAGATTTGTTCTGCCTTCATAACAGGGCATCTGTACTTCAGGGTATCAGTTAACATCTCTCTGTACAAATTCTGGACACAGGCAATCCACACATCAGGCAAAATCATGCAAAATTATAAAGACAGCATATAACCTTTTTTTTTTCTATTATAGCTATTATCCTTCTTTAAGCCCAAAATTTATCTGGATAATCTTAATATGTATGGATATTTAACTACTTCCCAAATACTTACTAAGATAGCTTTAGAAGTATGCAACTCATAAATGAAAGAGAAATACAGACACCACAGTCTCTCAAAAAACAAAGACTCCCAGGCCCAGAAGATCCTGGATGGCCTCTAAGTAATCAACTGAGCAAAAGATAATTGTAGAGCCTTATGGAGCAGAGGATGGCTTCAAAACTGAACTGCACATCAATAGCTGGATAAATCCCCTGATAGGCAAAGCCATACCCATTACACTACTTTTCTAAGTTTGATGAGAAGAGCAGGTAACAGGGAGAACGGGAGACATGCTTCATTATCTTCTCTAGAGGTAGAGATGTAGCTGCCAGTGGAGCAGTAAGGTGCAAATGTAGCTTGCAGAAAAGTGAATTTAAAACAGTCTTCTTATGCATCTTCAGTCTTCTTATGCATCTTGCCTAAAGACAAGTCCTTCCCAAAGAATCTCCTGATCTTTCTGCAGAAGTGGGAAGAACAAGAATTCTTATGGGAAAGTCATACAGGTCATTTTCATAAAAAGACATCATTTAATCATATTCCTGAACAGATGACGCTCTGAGTGAAAATTGTTCTTCGTTCATACCACTCGCACTGGAAGACTAGCCCAGAGTCTTCCAATATCCATAATTATTTTCACTGCTAGCTTATACCAGTTGATCTTGTGCTAACAGCACCTTCCAGACTACTTCACATTTTCCTCTCCCTGCCGCTTATTTCTTGCTGAATTTACAAGCAGTACACCTTTTTTTAGCATTTAAGCTGCCAACCTGAACTTTATTTTAGTCTCACCTGTAAGTCAGATTCTCCTGACCAGCTCTTACCTTTTTTTTCTAGGGTTGTACATTTGTTTAGGATATATCTTGCCTGTGTGCTTTATGACTAAATCCATGTAGAATACAAGGTTCGTCGATGTCCTGCATGTTGTTGGTAGGAATACCTTTCAGGGTACAACTTAAAATTGCATTCTCAAGTCAGAATCATATTCAATTAGCATACTTAAATCTTTCTGTGAAGTTTCAATCTAATAAATCCCCACTGAACAGCAATTCATGTTCACAGCCTTGTATCACATCCCCCTTTTTATTGCCTTAAATTCTTCTAGGTAATTTTAGTTCTTCTGTATTTTAATCTTCTCTGTATCGATAGTAACTTCCAGCTTTGTTCAAGTTCATTTTATATGTATAGATATAATGCACATGTTATGTACTTTAAATGGAGATCAGTCCCAGCATTAATCCTTGAAGATCTTCTGTAGTGCTAAGGGGAAGAGTTTATCTTAGAAATTTAATATGATTATTCACATAATACAAAGCATTATCAGTAGTATTCTATATGCCCTTGGTGGGGGTTGAGCAGGGGAAAGAGACTCTGACCCCTTTAACATTAAATTCAGTATGTTTTGTGTCCACTGTATAAAGTTAAAACACAAAACAATGCCCATAGATTGTCATAAAGAATGTGTCTACTCTGATAAATGCAAAGACACAAGCTCAACTGTTATCTTTTAGCCTAGTGCTCCATGCAGACGAGTTAGGGTTAGGTGAATGTAGACAGCTATACAGCTTCCTGATCATCTCCTTATTAGTCAAGCTGGGCCTAATGTTGCACTGTATTGCAAAAAAGGAATACTTCCCCTCCCCATTTTATTCAAACAAATAAGCTTTTAGTACAACTCTGCTGAATTTCTAAGTCTTTACTACACAGAAGAATTCATCAGCCCTGATATACACACCTCAAAATGCACAATGGCAACACACTTGAAGATTTATTTAGTTTGAGTTTTCTCTAGGAAAATTCTGCATAAGGGGCTAGACACATTGACAGTGTTTATCTTGGTCAGTTTGTTCTGGTAAATTGATTTATCTAATTAGACTCAAAAGTATATTGACTAAGATTAAAAGGAAAAAAATAGCATATGTTCCTAACGATACCTTTTTATTCATCAAAGACTATTATAGTTGAGAAAATTCCCTTTGTTCTTGAGCTGCTACAGTAGGAAGCAGATGGCTGTTTAAATCCCAGAATTCCCACCAGTAAATGTGAGCAGGTGTCTGTAACCAGGAATAGAAAAAAACCTTCTGTAAGCCTGTATGCTAGAACAGAGCAATTTATTAGATTTTTATAGATGTCTGTTTGCTTCCAGAAGCAAATGAACCACTTTGTCCTCCCTGTTCCCCATTTTCCCCCACACACTTTAAAAAGTGCACATCTGTAACATGGGTGGGGCTTTCATAAAGGATAGCAGCTTTTAGCAGTGTGGGAATAATCTCAGTAACCCATTGCCTGACTGCCTTCCCCAAAATGAGGACTTCTTTTCCAGATTTATAAATATCACAGGCACAAAAATCTAACATTTACCAAAGGACTGTCCTACAAAGCAAAGCTCACCATGCATAATGGAGTTTGCTTCTGAAGGCCTATTACATAAAAGAGCAGAAATGGAGGTGGGGAAGGCTGAATCCTCATCTGAGGCTTTGCTAGCAGAGTCAAAGTCCTGTATCTCGTTTCAAGTGCGAATTTTCCTTTTTTGTTTTTCAGTTTGTGTTCAATGCTGACTCCCTGGAAAGGAAAATGGCTGACTTTCAATGACACCATTTCACCTCTGAAGAGATATACCACATTCAATGCATGAACACGAGCTGTAGGTAGGAAGCAGCATCTGCCCAAAGGCACTATATAATGTCATGGATCAATAACAGAAGTTTGGAGTTTTGAGGCGGAGAAAAATACAATAAAGAACAAACAGCCTTTCTAATAACGATACACTGTGGAGATTGCTGTAAATAAAAACAGCTTAAACTCAGTCCTTGTGCCAATAAGAACTTTGAGTTTCTCCTACAGATTTTCAGCCCTTGAACAGAATTAAGCATGTCTGAACTTTCTCATGAAGTTGCTGAGAAATCAGTAAGTTTATTGTGAGCAAAGGAACACTGGAAAACAATCCTACATTCACATATAAAATGAGAAGCTCCAAGCTGACAGAATTTGTCCTTAGAGTAACTGTAGAGGATTCCAAGAAATTGTCAGCTCAGTGCTTACTAGCACTCAGAGAAGCAAACTGACTGTAATGAATTATTAGGAAAGACTTCAAAGGCAAAATGGATAGGGTCATTCTGAAACTGCATGACCATGGTTGCACACTAATGTAGCACTGGCCTTCCCTTTCTTTCTGGAAAGGTTTAGAGAAACACAAGAATGTTTTAAGACATACAATGGCTTTCAAAAGAACAGAGCAGCCTAGGATTTTTTTTAGGTTGGAAGAGGGAATTACAGAGGGAGGTGACATTAAAAGCCTCTGGATATAGTGACAGATATAGATGAACAGGGATCAGTTGTTCACTGCCCCTTTTAACACTGGCCTCCAATAAAGCTACCAGTTGGCCAATTCAGAATAAACAAAGGGGCTGATTCCTTACCCAGCATGTAGTTAAGCTATACATGGTGGATGTTAAAATTTTACATGGAAATGTAAAACAAATCACTGCATAGGTTCATGGATAAACCCTTTGAAGCTTTATAAATGCCACTTAATCTGCCCTTATTCTCTCTCATTTTGCCAATGTCAGAGACAGGATTGTGGACCAGATGATAGATTCTGTTCTAGCCCGGTTTGACCCTCTGCTATTCAGTACAATAGCAAAGGTCCATAGTGTTAGCAAGCATCTACCAGCACAGTTGGACTATAGAAAAGATAGCCTTAAATGCTTCAGTTCCACACAGTGCGGAACAGACATCTAACTCACACTGTAGAGAGGAAAAAAGAGTGAAGAATAATGGCAAAAGGCAAAATGCAAGTCATTTACTCTTTTAAGGAAGGTGATAAGACTCTACATTTATCCCAAATAGGCCCCTTCCAGCTAGCATGCATGAGCAACTTTAGAGAACAGAGGAGAGTTAACTGTGGAAACAGAACTATTCCAAAAAGGAATGCTAAACTTAGTGGTCCCATTAGGTATCACATCTTTATTTTTTTTTAAATAAAGTTGAGGAAAACACTGAAAAAAAATTAAGGAGAGAACAGATATCCAAATATCGTGTCTCAGAATACCATATCTTATTATGAAGTGACATACAAAGCAGCATTTTCTATTTGCTAAATATTAAACTAACACACTGGCATGTTTAGCAAAGCTGATAATCTGAGTGGAAACCATTGACATTATCAAAGACTCAAAAGATTATTTTTACAAGAATTTTAGCTTTTTACCCTTGATACCAGTCTTCATTTATGATGAAAAGCTAAAGCTGTGAGTCATACAGATCAAAGCTTCCTTGTTTATGATTAAATGCAGATAATGAATCTGTAAATCCATGCCAGCAGTAATCAGAAATGCATGATTCAGCTCAGCGCTCTGAATTTCAGTGAGATACACTTTTTTAAAAAATTTTTCCCCCCAAAATCACACATAAACACATGGTTATAGTATAACTCTATTCCTGACCAAACACAAAGACACAGTCAGACTGTTCTGTGCATTCTGATTTACTTCATTTTCCACACAACTTACCTAGTCTATGGTTTATTCAATTGTAGGCACTTCTAGGTTTTGACTTTTAAGAAGGATCTAATTCTACACGATCCTCTTGCTGAGGAAAGGAAACATTGAAATCATCCATAAATTGAAGACCATTTTTTCCGCACCTTGTCATCTCCCTTTCCCCTGAGAACCTCGTGGTATATATAGACAGTTACTATTGGTACCCAAGTTAAGTTGATACAGATCTCATTTCTTCTACTCTTCAAACAAGAGAAGTCAGTATAATGTTTAACAAAGTACAGAAACACATGGCATGTTATGTCTGTAGTGCTACTTCATCCGATTTCCAATTTATTTGGAAAGCAAAGCAAATCTCATCCTCTTCCCTATGCCCAAATAAAAAACGAGGTAGATGAGGAATATAGGGGTGGGAAGGAAATACCCAGTCTTCCAAATAACGAAACTGTTTCAAATAACCAGCAAATAACTAGTCCAAAATAGATGCTGTTCTTCTAAAGAGTTTGACAACTACTCTCTGTCCTTGTCACAAGGGTAAACTTGTGACCAAATCATAGCTTTCAAGTGACATTCAAAAGTATATGAATAGTTCTTGATCACTAATCAGTCCTGACTTTTGTTTATGAGATGTTACAGCGGAGCTGTATTTTTAGTATGTGGAATAGAAACCAAATCTTCAGTGTTCATTGAAAGCTAAGTATTCATAGGTTTGGGACATGGCACAGGAAGATCATAGATCAGAATAGGGAAGTCATTAAGTGAAAAAATAAACCTGCAGTATATTCAGCAATTCTATCACTTTTATTAAATATATTGTTTAAGGGTCCATGACAAAGCATTCCATTTTAATGCTTCCATAATAGCCAAAATCAACAAAGCCTTAACTATGCTGATCTGTACTAGGATAGCGCTTTTCAGGGTTTGGACAGAAGATATATTTAGAAACTCAGAATTCAAATAGCTTAGTTTTTCTAAAAGGATGTAAGCATTCATTCTGGAATGACCACTGGGTGAGAAAAGAGAATATTTTACATTCAAGGAAAGGGAAGGGAAGGGAAGGGAAGGGGAGGGAAGGGAAGGGAAGGGAAGGGAAGGGAAGGGAAGGGAAGGGAAGGGAAGGGAAGGGAAGGGAAGGGAAGGGAAGGGAAGGGAAGGGAAGGGAAGAAAGGAAGGGAAAAGGAAAGGAAGGGAAAAGGAAAGGAAGGGAAAAGGAAAGGAAGGGAAAAGGAAAGGAAGGGAAAAGGAAAGGAAGGGAAAAGGAAAGGAAGGGAAAAGGAAAGGGAAAGGGAAAAGGAAAGGGAAAAGGAAAGATTAATACTCACACACTTACAGGAACTATCCTACGTATTCAGCAATAAAGTGCTATTCAGCTTTCTGCCAAGTTCAAATCAAGGTAATGCCTAGTTCATCTTCAGAGGAACCAAAAAAAAAAAAAAGTTGTAATCACTTTTGGACAGACTTTTGCAGAGTTAGAAGGCAGTCATAAGATCAATAGTCCGAGTGTGAAATCAAGCTTGATTAAGGCTGCTACTTGTTCTGGAATTATCAAAAAAACAAACAAACAAACAAAAGAGGCCACAAGCACCTATCCTGAAAACTTCAGCTTCCTACCCTATCCATACTTTAACGGCAATGAGAGGATTTTCCTCCCTGAAAATTGCCCTCAGAGTATACCTTACACTTGCTGTCAGGGAGTCGCACAAGCCAGTAGAGCGATTGCTTCACAAGCACAGATGCTACACATCAGCTACTTGCCAAATACTACCTTGCCCTACTTGGAAACGCAGATCTGCACAGATTAAAGCCTACCAGGACCTTCTTTTCTTGCTGAGAATGCAGGAAGGAGGAAAGGAAGAACAAGTTGGTTAAGAATTAGAGAAAAAAAAAAAAGGGAGGGGATCCTAGGGCTGAGGGCCTGCTTAGGTAAAACAGGGGCAGAAGATTATGTCGCCTTACCTTCAGAAGGCTGTTTCCACTCCTCCTCATCCTGTGTGTGGTATTTGGTTTTTTGTTTGTTTGTTTGTTTGTTTCATTTGGTTTCTCCAAGAAGGATCCTTCCTTCAGGATCAGCCAGGGTTACTTTCAGGATGAGCTGTTAACAAACTACAGAATTTTTATTTATAGGTGCTATAATGTGAGCTCAAGCAGAAGGCAGCGGTATACAAAAGGTGGAAAAAAGGACAGATCCCCTGGGAGAAATACAGGAACGTAGTCAGGGAATGCAGAGATGCGACAAGGAAAGCTAAGGCACGTCTGGAAGGCAAGCTGGCAAGGGACGTTAACAAAAAAAAATTCTTCAAATACATTAACAGCAAAAGGAAGATCAGGGAAAACGTGGGTCCGCTGGAGGACGGGATGGGCACCTTGGTTACAAATAACACAGAAAAAGCAGAGTTGCTCAATGCCTTCTTTGCTTCGGTGTTTACCAAGGGCAGCCCATTAGAGCCCCAGGCCCTAG
>NW_010588050.1:124472-137826 GCF_000705375.1 Tinamus guttatus
AACTTTTGCTAAAGTTTTTGGAATAAGCAAGGTAGTCCTAAGCTTGTTTGAACTTCGGCATAACTGCGACTTAAAATTCCATGAAGAATTATCTAGAGTTTGTATTAAAGGGGAGAGGAAGCCAGATTTCAGAAGAAAATAAGTTCAGAAGGTCACACTTCAAGGAAAGTAGCGTATCAGTGACTAGGCAAAATCAGTCACTTGATCGGCAGCAAGAAATTGATCCCTAAACAATGACAGAAATAAACACAGATGTAGTGGAATTGCTTACAAAATGCTCAGAACAAAGTGCTTGTTTTGCACCTGTATCCAAAAGCAAGAAAGAACCAGAGAAGTTAGAGAACTTACATGAGGAGGGAGGAAGTGGTGGGAGTAGGGAGAATACTAAGCAAGGGGCAACCCGTAGGTATCCATCTGTTTCTCTCTGAAGCATCATAGTGGACCAAAACACAACCAGTAGGATTTAGTTTGTACTATCCTTTTTCCCCCTTTCTCTTTAGATGATTTTCCTCAGATGATTAGGAAAAAGGACTTTCTCCTCTGCTAGTCCCACCAGACTAAACCTTCTGACTAGTGTCAGCCAGCTCCACAAAACAGAAAATAAATACTCAAGACAAAGCATGCTCCTATGAAAAGATGCCACTCTCAGCACACTGTTAGGCTCATTCAAACATTTCTTTTGGAAAAGTAGCATATATTAGGATTTAGGCCTACAGGGACCACACTCAGAAGCCAAAAGGTTTTATGTTAGCATCATGCGCCATGCATATTTCAGATGCATTGGGAACAATATCCACAGCAGGTGGCAGAAAAATACTTCCTTGGAAGTGACACAAGACACTAATTACTTTTGGTTTAGAGCTGAAAACACAAGGATTTGCGTAGTATTACATATCACAAGTTGCTCCTCCATACCATTAGCCCTTCTACTTGCTACAAAGCAGAGTAGATTTCTTTCTTAGAGAAGCATGTTTTCATTAGTGGAATAATGACAGACTAATCCCTCCTTTCCTCACTCTACCCACTCGTCATGTCCCTCTCTCAATTCCATACTGATCAGGAAACTAAATTTCAAATGAACTTCCCTTATTTCTTGCACAGCTGCTGAAGAAAGACCTCAAAGAACAGCTGTTTAGGAAACAACAGGAGAAAGCTGCCTTTGAAAACACAGACACATCGTCCTGTGAGAGTCCCTTAACAGATCAAGCGATGTATTTACAGTAAGGAAGTTTAAATAATTCTTCAAAATAAAATGCTAATTTCCAGTGCAATTGGTAAGCATTACCTCACCAGTTGGGTACATGTTGAACTTAAATAACTATACATATGCTACAATGTAATTAATGACTCTACTACACTTACTATACAACTTCCGCATATAGCTTAGAGAAGCAATTCAAAGATAAAGTCTCCCCTACAGTGCTCAAAAACCTAGTGGCCAAAAAAACAATCTGAGCAAAATAGTAATTAAGTATCTGCATGCCTTCATTAATTTAGTATCTGCACGCCTTCATACACAAAACCACTTAAAATGATTTTACTAAGCTTGACAGACAGTAAAATTAGTTCCTCAGATTCCCTTCTCTTTTCTCCTTATTTTAATCCCTTGGAAAATCCATTTTTCTCCTCAAAGTGGGTGCGGAAAAGAAATAAAAGCAGCAGTCCTATGCCTCCTCAGAAGCATTCATAAGAGTCAGGGCTGGGGCAGGAAAAAAGCTACCCTATTAATGTAGTAAAATAGAAAATTCCCTCATTTGTACATGAAAACACTAAAGCAAATAACTGCAACAATCTTCTGATAGTTCTGAACCGAGCTGGCAAGACTTTGAACACAGGTTTTTGGCTTATTTGATTTACTGTATTCTAAAGGCAGCCTAGCTCTCAGCCTAGCTTTTTATACTTCATATGAAATATTTCCTGAATTGAAATTATACCTCACATTACTTGTTAAACAGATGAGAAATAGGGACTAGAAACAGTGTTGAAAGGGAATAGCTTAAATTTGCAAAGGAAACCTGGCTTGAATAGTCACTTTAGGTTTGATGGTTTCTTATGGAACCACATATATCTATCTTATGTTTTTACGTGCAGATTTCTCTATTTACTTCTTATAGTTGACATTTTCTAAAAAAAGTAATTGGATATTAATGAGTTAAAATGGCCACTCAGGGTGTATTTTGATTGTTAGTTCTTTCCACATGGACTTTCAGGCAGTTTCTAAGGAATTTAGTCTACTGATACAACAGGTTAGCAACTAAGCTTCATATAGAAAGAACTGTTGCAAAGTAAGTTCCAGGCAGAAAACAGTTTGACCAGAAAAGGGCTTAATAAGCAGATGAAGAATATGGAGCCCTGTGGAAATTGAAAGAATTAGCATTTGGTTTTGAGCCACAGGCTGTTTTGGACCATATTTATTTCTTTTGCTTGGACCTCATATTGTGTGCATCACAGTAGGAAAATGTCTTGGCTTACTATATTTCTGAATTTTCTCCTTTTGTTCATTTCATAATTTCTTGAAATACAGAAACCTATGTAGACATGTATTCTACTAAATCTGCCACTCAGGTTTTACTCAAAAGCAGATCAGTAAGAGGTTTGCCATCTGTTTCTTAGGCGACAGTTACATCATTAAAGTAGATGCAGATAGATATGACTATAGTGACCCTATTTATGTATATTGTCCAAATATATTAAGTTACCACAGTACAACTGCGACCACACTGATGGATGAATGAGGAAAGACTTTAGTTAAAAGATTTGTTGTGTTAAGTATATTATTTTTCTGTAGTGTGGATAAAGGTTTGGATTTCCAAGCTTTGTCAGCTGTATGAACTACATGAGGGATCATTTCCATCATTCAGCCAAGAAAGTTATCAGTACTTTTATTTAGCTCTTAACCCGTGTACTTCTTTGTAACAGAACAGACATGAATGTGTGCATGATTTTGCTTTAAAACAAGGCTTGTGAAATCTTCAACTACTAATAGTTTGGCTCTCCTCTTTTCCCCTCTCCCTGATCTTAAAGAGAAAAGGAATAGAAAATAAAATGTAGAATAGCTGGTATTTTTAGTGAGGAAAGTACATTAAAGTTATTCTTCAATGTATATATGAAGGTTTTAAATTGTGCTAGAAGTATTTGGGGACAACTTTGGCAGACAGTGAATACATCTTCAAACTTAGTATGAAGAGAAACAGCAGATTTTTTTTATTTATAATGCTAAAGGACAGGGATATAAGGGACCAAACCCTGAATATTCCCTCATTGCTCAGTTCATTTATTGTTAAATGCCAGACCATCAGTTGGTTCTGCAAGTATTTGTTGCTATATTTTAAGTCATATATTTTCAGCAACTTTATCTTTGTGCTGACTTATTCCTGTTTTTCTAGTGTATTAAAAATAAATACAGTTGTCCTTGAGCATTAAGCAGCAGCACTATAGTTCATATCCAGGTTACTACAGCTGGCTCAAGTAGCTAATTCATCTCAATAGCTGAAGGCATTTATGTAACAGCAACCATATGAGAGAATATTCTCCTATTTCGCCATATAGTTTTTGTAGTGCTTCACAGGGACATGACTCAGGAAGCTAGCTCAGCCTTTTCAAGTAGCCATTCCGCAGAGGAAAATGCAGCAGCACAAACTAAACAGGAGAAGATGAGGAAATGAGATGCACTTCATGGTTTCTCTATCACACTATCTTTTGCTACTTACTTTCCACTTACAACACGGCAAAAACGTCATCTACCGTCAACTACCGAACTTGATGGAACTTGATGCAAGTTTAACCATAGACTTTTATATTCACTGTGTCTAGACCTTCAATATTATACTTTATACCTAGCTGGGGTTTTTAATTTAAAAAGATTATTATAAGAGTCCAGGGCCCCAAATCCATTAAGTTATTCAATTCCTATTGACTTTAGTGCGAATTTAGGCTTTCTTGTATTTTAGAGACCTTGGTAACAGCCACAGTTCAGTGAATCTTTGCAGACTTTAGAGTGTAAATGTAAAGGAAGGAAAAACATGAGAGCTTTCTGTAGGAGGTAATTTCCATACCCATTAAGCATGGAGGAGGACATATTCGTCTATTAAGGGATCATACTATGTCTAAAACATTACTCATTTAGGCATCTAATCCACAGGGTTTCTGTTGCCTAAGAACAGACTCTCAAACAGCATCTAACATTTCATTGATTTTTCAAAGTTGCTAGATACTTTGTGGATTATCCAGGAAAACAAACCCTTAATAAACATGGAAAACAATTGTCTGTCGCACACAAATCTCCTTCACCTGCCTCAGAGTGACATACCACTGAGCATTTACAATGTCTACATTCATATAGACCTATTTTTTCCCCCACAGAGCAGTGCTGACTAACAATGCTAGGTTGAAAGGGTAGAACTGTGGGCAATACACGAGTTTCAGTCAAGATACACAAGATATAGAAGTCATTTCTTGTGTTTCCTAGATCAAGAACAAGCACACATACTTGCAGCCAGATAAAGCTCATTCATTTCCAAGAATTTAACTACTGAAAATAAATTTCCATGGGGTGGTGTTTCAAAACAATCATGTTAACAATCAGACTTAATTCCCCTATGCACTGAGAGCCTGAAGATCAAGAGAACAAGACATATGAGAAGTCTAATGAACTAACAGATTCCCAATGAATCATTAAATCATTCACTCTCCATTCATGTATCAGGCATAAGCAAAAAATCTCAAATTGTAGGATTAGTTATCTTAAAGTCTTTGTTGTTTTAGCTCTACTAGCTCTGAGCACAACTTGAGGACAATTTATCACTTACTCAAAATCTGCAATAGAGAAGAGTGACTATTCATATGCATTCTCACTGAAGAACACTCATGCAAGTGGCCTAATATGCCTTTAATCCCCAATTGGCATTAATTCAAGACCTGGAACATATTGTTTGTTTGCTAAGACTTCATGTTCAAAGGAAAGAAGCAGAGAAATGAAACAAGTGAAAACTGGGTTTACTTGCCAAGCTGTAAAGATAGAAATACTTTTGCTCTTATAGGCAAGATACTAGATGATCCATACCTGTCTTCAGCAACAGACAGCACTTGATAGCTCATCATAAATTCCATAAACAGAAACCAAAAGCCCTTTCAAAGAGACAGGGGCTGAACTTTTCTGGGAACGTTACTGGAGCACAAAGTTCACATTGGTTACAACAGCTAGTCATGGAGACTCAACACCTGACAACAGGCTGAAGCTCAAAACAGAAGAGTGGTTGCATAGCAAACTGCTGCAGACTGGCCCCCTTCAAACACTAATGTTCAGCAGTTACGATTTTGCAAAAGCATGACATTCACAAAAGCATGGCATATTTGTCAGTTTGTTCTTTATAAATGGCAGTTCTTGGTACAAACAATTTGTGTCTTCCCAAACAATCTGCAGTTAAAAATCAATTACCTCCCAAAATTAAATAAATTCAATGTTTAGATTAATGTGTCACTGTACCCCTACTCAGATTAGTACCCCAAACAAATTTTAATGCCCATCTTGCTCAAAGGCTGGGTTACAGCTGGCAAGATGCACTGCAGTCAGGGATTCTCATAATCCACTGTATCTACTCAACAAAACACTATCTATCTAGGTTGCATTTGCTTCTTTACCATGGATGATACTCATTACCTCAATATAAGCAGAGCATGGCATGGAGATAAAGAATAGTTTTCATTCTTGTGCACAAAACAAAGAAAATAGTAATATCATGTCCTGTCTTCCTCCAAATATCTCGTTTCTTGGAAATTAACACACCTGCCTATCAGTTGAGTTTTTTAAAAGCCTAAAAGGCTTTTATTTAAATATAGATATTTCCATATGCTAGGTCAGCCATCCCAGTTAAGGATTAGGCCACTTGTATGTAGGGCCACATCCCTTAAATCAGAAAACTCTGATACTGATACTGATACTGCTAAATTTATTTGTATTGTACTAGCAAGTGGTGTTAAATACCACAGCTTCTCTACAGGTACACAACAGCAGAATGAGACAAGTTTTACCCTGAAGAGAGGAAAATTAAACTGCTATCTCCATTGTGCAGACTAAGAAGCAGAGGGAGAGATTAGGCAAAATGCCAAAGGTCACATTAAAACAAGTCTGTGACAGCAAAAAAGCCCAGATACCTTGGATCCCAGTCACAGTGACATTTTTTCTTTAGCCTGAGAAGTCACTCCGCGACAGAAAAAGCTTTAGCCTAGAAAGAGAGTAGAAGGCACTTTCTGTTTTTCAGATTTAATTAATTTGCAAGAAGTTTTGTTTATCTATATAGCGAGCTTTCCTATTACTGTTTGTAAAGGGCTTGCACAGCAATAGAGGAGAAAGGACTTTTTAAAAAAGCCAGGAAACAGGATATCGTAGATAATGATCAGAAGAACTGACAGGCAGTATAGCATCCTAAACCAACAATCAATTGAATTTATTTCAAGTTGATTGGACCCCTTAGCCTTTCAAATCCTAGTACACAGAGAAAGACATGAAAAAGATCTTTGGTCTGCATTTAGTTAGTTATCTTAGTTAGTGTTATCTTAACATAGATCCTCAAGATGATGGTAAGAAAAAGCCAAGAAGGAAATTAACCTCAGGTGAAAGCTGAAAATAGTCTTAACTTCAAAGTCCTGATGCACTCCGAAGTGGAAGAGGCTTATTATTCCCTCCCAGGAAAAGAGAGGAAGCTGAAGAAGCTGATTTTTCTGAGCTGACACTGCCACCTATTGTCACTGCTATGGTTTGTTCACAATTTAGTTTTGTTCATATCTTGCAGCCCATCAGATGCCTGTTAAAAGCAGAACCCTTTCCCAACACCATCAAAATGAAAACTGAGTTAACCCTAGCTCATCTTCAGCAAGTGGTACATCTTCCAGCTTCAGAACTTTATTACTAGCCTTCGTGGCTGTAATGGACAACATAGATTTAACAGACCAGGAAAGGAATATCCTCTCAATATTTTACATGTTAAATCAAAACAAAAAGGGAATCTAAAAGTGACCTGTATCCTTTCCAGCTTCTAATATCTATTCTGTAGAAATAACTAAGTCTTTAATCATAAAAAAACTTTTGCAAAATTCCCTGATCCTGAGCATAAAAAATGTTTAAATGGTATACTATCCGGATATGGATATTCCAAGAAAACACCTACTGGAACAGCCTAGGTCCATGCTAGCTTCTTCCAGTAAAAATGTATGTCATTTCTCTTCCCAAAGGTTGACTTTGTTAATAAAGTTGCCTCTATTGAAGTCTCCTGAAAATACACGAAAGAAATTAACAAATTAACAGTCTAGCAGAGAAGAAAGATAAGTGAAATCAAGACTTATTTCTCAAATTCACATCTGAAAACACAATAGCCATAGTGTCTGATGACCCTTGAAGCATCTATATCCTTAAAAGGACTGCAACTGTAGAAGAAGCCTGCCAGTAGCACCTTTTAGGACTCTTCCAGGTCGGGCAGATCCGGCTCTGAATACATGGATACTTTAGAACTTCAGTGATTCTTCATACTTCTCCATTCTGGGAGAAGTTTGCATTAGTGAAGTTTACTCATGATGTTGAGACCAATCACGTGTGTATGTGTTCATATAGCCGTAATATGTTTGAAACAGAAGGTAGGACTTTTGAACATTTTACTGGGAAATAATGGTCACTAAAGGAGTGTCATTACAATCTACTAGCATAGTCACAGATACATGAGTCACAATTGCATACTTCTGTTGTGAATGTGTTTTAACTTTACTTTGGAACCATTCATGTGTATATGTTCAATTATATTATTCTTTGCATATATTAAGAATTTCTTTGCAACATTTCATATGTATAAAAAAGATCTTTCTAACGTAACAGTCAACAATTTCAGTCCTTAGTTACTAAAGGGGATGAACTGAGATAGTATGCATATTTTGAAGGAAAAAACAAAATCAACTAGTAGTTTTTCCTATTAAAATTTAAAGGTGCTCTGAGGATCAAGAGATTAGGTAAAGCCCCAGAAATAATACAAGAGCAGTCAAAGATAAGGTAAGGAGTTAAAATACAGAATACATCTACTTTACAAGAGTTTTTTAGTTTATCACAGAGATACAATTTTCATGCTCCACTTGGTGAAGAGCCAGAGCTATAATCCTCTCATTACTGCATTCCAGGGTGTTCTTGGCATCCTTCTGTGGCCATGGTTCCCCAAATTCTTGAATTTCTTCTAGATCAGAATGGCCTACATGTTAAAAGGGTAATAGGTGGAGAAGAATTAACATTATTTTAAAAGTTATTTTCTCTTGAGCCATTCAAGGTGTTTTACAGCCAAAGTGACATTTATTCCTTCAGCTATATCTGTTGTCACCTCCTTAACACTTTTTTTTTGAGAGGGGTGGGGAGGACAGAAAGGTGGGTGGCAGAGGCTTCTCTCTTGCCTCTGAGAAGTTCTGAAACCAAAGCACTCCTGCCTTCAAAGCACCAACTCACGTCCTAACACTTTAAACACAAACCACAGCTAAAGGATGCAATTTATAGAGCCCTTTAGGGGTTGTTTAGGATCTTACAGATTTTTGTAGTACTATCCTTCCTCTGTCATTAAAAAGATTGATTCCAATTTATACACTTTGCAAACTCTTTCAGAGATATACGGTTTCACCCCATAGAAAATTCGCTAGAAGCAATTAATGCAATAGCCATTGAAACCATTAATGCAATCGTTTCGAAGGTTGTGATCACTTCTTGTGAATTACTCTTGTTTTAATGTGTTTTAAGTAATAAAGTCCAAAGCCAAAGGAACTTCTTGGCGAGAGGAATCATTCAAACATGAAAATTCATTTGAAAAATAATTACTTTGAGTCAAGTTACTCCTATATATTTAGCAGGTGCTAAATCCTCCTCGTTAACAAAATAATAAATGAAGCAAATGGTGGGTGGAGGGGGAAGCAAAAGGGGAAGGAATAAGGCTATAGGAGTACTTTGAGAAAGACCTAATAGCAAAAATCTCATAGGAAGCTGTTCCTGCAACTGGATGTTGTGGTTATTTCCCTCAAGTTTTGGGAGCATGCTAATGGTTTTGCTGTGTTCTGTGTTTACTGGATTTTCCTGCGTTGAACATTAGATGTACAGCCCCTTCAAACAGACAGGAGCCTGGAAAAAATAGGAGTGCAAGGTTAAGAAGGTATCAGGAAGCTGATGGGACTCAGGATCTTGCCTTATTGCCTGCACCAGGGCCCACACCAATCACAGTGTTATTTGGAATGGGCATAATTAAGGACAGTGTCACTTTCACAGCCGGCAATAACCGGATTATCAGCAAAAGACCCACTGTTATATTTTTCCTCAACTTCTCTTCAGTTTCTTTCCCTCCACGTTTTTTCTTGTCTGCTTACCTCAACCTACTTGTCTTAGTGATTCCTTCCATTTATCTTTGTAACTTTTCCTTCCATACTAGGCCAAAATTCATGGCTGTCACAGCTGTGTGTTGCTCTCCTGTCTACTGTGACAGTTCAGCAAGTCTTTATACTTAAGCTACCGAATAAAGCCATTCATCTCCATCAGGCTAGTTAACATGAAGCAGTATCATGCATTTACTAGGCAGAGTCTAATTTTTGTACAATATTGACCTCTAGCTTCTCATTTCAAAATATTCTTTTCCATTCTATCAGAACCACAGCAGAATGTGGAAGTGGTATAAACATATTCTGTGTTACAGATACAGGTCTAAATTGTTATTTCCTATCCACCATTGTCTTCATCTCAGACAACTGTCTTTTATTTTGAACCTTAAGTAGCTCTATGCAAAACTGTCGAAAGTGTATTACATCTGATGGGAAAGGAAGGCTACTGTAATATTTAAGTGCTCCCCTGTGGAAATTCTGATGTTACATTTTCCTATTTTTGAAATTAACCTCAAATCAGCCATTTTGAAAGGGATGCTGATTTCCCCTCAACCCCAAAACCTGGTCAACAAACGGCTCTGCAGCAGCAAGGCCTGGCTGTATCTCACATGCACCTGGGAACAGCTTGTGCCTGAAGGAATGCAAGACAGAAGAGACTGACACTGCAGCTAGAGGGCTGTGCATTTGGCAAGGCTGCACAGCATAAACAAAGTTTGGAAATAAGTGGCTTAAGGTACCAAAGGCTGCTGTGCGATTGCCTTTAAATCGTATGAAAAGAGAATATCAAGTCTGTTCTCTTCTAAGCATACCTCAGACTAGCTGCCTTTCTGTGCAATATACTGAAGTTAAAGGTCAGGAGTGCATAACTTATGGTCAGACGTGCATGAAAGATTCAATTTTCACAAGCTCAGATTTTGTTTTCCCCTACTCATAGGAGGGAGATGGATTGCTCATCTCTCAGAACACATTGTGTTATATGATGCCCTTCATAAACATGCCACAGATGTTTAAGCAAGGATTTCAGGAAGCCTGTATTGGACTGAGACAAAGACAGCAGGCCATACCTAGTCTCCATGCCAACTCCACCTGGCCTTCAGGATGGAGGAAGAAGGAGCACCTTCTGCACATCCAGCTCACCAGAGAGGTAGCAAGTGCCCTGTGCCACATCACAAGGCCAACTGTCCCAGTAAGAGTTGGGACCATGTAAGCAATTGTTAAAACTAGATTAAGCTAACCACAATTCAATGCTCTCTACAGCTGACTTTGATAGTAAATACCTCCCAACTTTTTTTAATCTCCTCCAATCCAGCCCCCTCCCCCAAAACAAAAACTCACGTGTATTGAAAAACACCATTTTATAGTGTGGTCATCTATTTTCCTACCATTTTACCTGGTGGCAAAGACCCTGCCAATTCCCCTTCTTCCCTCCCCTCAGTCCCCCTTTCTATTGGGAAAACAAGAGAGACTGGGCTGTAAGAGTCATTTTCACAGAATCATTAAGGTTGGAAAGGACCTCTGGAGATCATCTAGTCCAAGTAGGTTCAGCTAGAGCACACTGCACAGGATCACGTCCATGCAGGTTGAATATGTCCAGATAAAGACCTCCATAACCTCTCAGGGCAACCTGTCCCAATGCTTTGTCACCAGCAGCCAAGAAGTATTTCTTCAATTTCAAACAGACTTTGCTGTGTTTCAGTTTGTGGCTGTTGCCTCCTGTCCTATCCCTGGTCACCACTGAAAATAGTCTGACCCCCAGCCTCCCCTTCATATATTTACACACACTGATAAGATTTCCTCACAACTGTCTCTTCTCTAGACTGAACAGGCCCAGATCTCTCGGCCTCTTGCATGAAAGATGCTCCAATGCCTTAATCATCTTTGTAGCCCTACGCTTTACTTCAACTAGCTCTTATCTTAGACTTTCAGACCTTGCGGAGTTAGGTTCCTTAAATATTACCTGATCTAACTGTGTATGTACATACAAAAAAAAACTAAAGTTGAAAATACAAAAGAAAAGTAGCAAGTTTTGCAGGTTCACAGCGTAAGTGCCTCTTAAAAGTGAATTGCTGCAATTTAAAACCATTGATAAGAGATTGAAAATTTAAAGCAGCTAGCTATACAGTGCTTTATATAAGTTAAGGATGCAATCTTGATTTCAAAGCTGCCATTTGAAGAAAGGGAGATAATGTCTGATTAATCAAAAATATGAAAAAAGTCTCTACCTTTTATTCCCTCAGACTAGAACTAAGTAAACTTGATTATCTTTTTAGATAATTGAACTCAAAAGTATGTTCCTAGTCTTGATAACCACGTTAACTACCATGGATTGAGTAAATTGGCTGTAAACTCTTCCTAATAAAGTTAAGAAATAAACAGCAGTTTAGAAGCAATCCACAAACAAAACAGGGATTTATTTATTTATTTAGGTTACTTACGGTCTTCAATTTATGACTCACTTTCTCTGCCTGTTCTTTCCACCTAACTTCTGAGGGCAATCTTCCTGGCATTATTTGCTTGATGTGGCAAAGTTACTTCTTGGAGATTAAGTTTTTTATGCCAACAGTCAGCAGTAATTGGGCAATTTTTAAATTGTTTAATTTTCTCTTTAAAAGTCCTCCAAAAGATATTTTGCAGAAGATATTTCAGGAAAAGTATTTTTGTATTACACTCTACTTCTGTATTTGTCCCCTCTACCCACATCCCCTGCCATCAACTGCAGAAAAGGACTGATTTTGCTTTAAAAAAAAGAATAATCTCATTTAATCCTAAAATAGACTATTTTGCCCTTGAATATTCATAATATACCCCAGACCTTTTAACAAGGTCTCCTAAATCTTAATTTGAGTTGGTAGTAAACAACAACAAAAAAATGTTTACAGCAATTCCCAAGGCCTCATTACAGCCACTAAGCACGTATGAAGAACTCATCATGGTTTGTATATTGCTGCTCATCACCCCCCACTGAAGAGCACAGAGCAACTCTGAACTTGCCAAGTTTTAGTAACGCTGTCTGGCCTCAGCTCTAAGATGACTACAGTTTTCCATGATTAGCCTACTAGGCAGAGTTTACCTAACACCACATTGGTTAAGCCCTTAGCAAGACACTGGCAGCTCTTGGGCTCTGTTAGCAAGAGCAAGCTGCAGCAATGTCCTTGGTTCCCTACCAGGGACCATCTAGGGCAAACAAATTAATTTCATTCAGGCTACAAAACAGATGCCAAACATTGCTATGCCTATGGCCAGGACACTTCCTAGTATAGGAAAATTCCTCCTGCCACAGAAACCTCCTCCTTCCAAGGAGAGTCCCAGCAGCTCTACCAAAGAGCCTTGCTGTCTCGAGCTGGTACACAGCCTTCTCCCTTGCCAACCCACATCTACTGGAAAAGACAAAACTACCTCACAAATAATGAGTCCAGGCTGAATTTAAAACTGTGGCTTGGTGTTAGGGATTGCAGCTGGTCTGTGAAATCCCTGGCTCCCTTAGCAGAGAATGTTAACCTTGAAAAGATTAGAGTGTATCTATGAGATAGGGAGTTCACACAGAGACAACAGACAGTTATTAACAAGTTTAAGGAGGTTTGGCCACAGAGCAGAAACTGGCCAAGGTAAGAATCATCCAATCATAAATCTGTTACTAGCTACTGTCCTTTGTAGCCCTCACCAATAAGCAGCAGCCACGACGAGGAGAGCTCAGTATAAATAATGTACCTAAAAAACAGTAAAGCGTAGTTTGCATTGCATCTACCCCAGTTGTTTGTGTTTTTGGCTGCCACGACTGCAACAACTGGTGACCCCGACGTGATAATAAGAAGTGGACCGCCTGGCGACTGGCGGTGTTGGCAGAGCCCGGCGGAACTTGAGAGCAGCAGGGAAGCTGCGTGGTCCGGACCTGTGATTTGACACCTTGGTGAGGGGAGCCGCCAGGAACAGGATTAACACGTCTTGAAGGTGCGAAGGGGACTGTCAC
>NW_010588056.1:0-33722 GCF_000705375.1 Tinamus guttatus
AAAAATCACCTGCAATTCATAGCGCTCCTAAACTAGAACAAGGTCATAAAAAACTAAACCCTTCAGCAGACCCTGAGGATATTACAAAGCAGATCCATTGCTTCTATAAAGGAGTTGGTAATGACAGCAATTGTTCATCAAAAGGGATTTCATTTCTGGCAGCACACTAACTTCCCTTTTATTTCCTTTCAGTGCCCCATTCATAAAGCACTACAGAGTAATGACCAAAGAAAAAGGTTTTGTCATTGAATTGGAAAGACAGGTAAGTGAGCAGATCCTTTGCTCCAGATTCTTAAGTGGGTATAAGGAAAATTACAGAAAATTCAAAAAACTGGAGTAAATTTTTATCTCTTGCTGGTGTAACTTGATCATAAAGAACTCTTCTTCTAAGGACAGGAGAGCTGGAGAAGCAGAAAACAAACACATCAATCTCTTCTTTTTTTTTTCTTTTTACCAAAAATAAAATCATACAACCACCAACACCATTAAGACTACTTGAAAATGGCTTCAGTTCTTTCAACTCTTAACTTCAGTAATAAGTCTGCAAACTAATGTCCTGTCCCAGCTGGACAAAGTTCAAGGTGCTTTTAATGTAGCTTTGTAAATGTAAATATAAATCCAATACACACTGTTTGAGAAACACCATTAGGAAACCCAGCCTGTCAGCAGTAGTAGTTTGTAGTTTGCAAACTACAAACTGTAACTTGCACAACGTTTTGAGTGCAGGGTGTCGTTTTTTTGGGTTTTTTTTTTTTTTTTTTTTTTCTCCATGAAACAGGTGACGGTGATGAACCTTCATGATGTCATCGATTACTTTGTGACCCAGACCCGAGGGAACTTGAAACCATTTGTCATGCCTGCAGGTGACAACGTGCTGCAGAGGGTCCCGTGTCTCGAAGGTGAGTCACTGCCGGAGGCCTGCACAGGAACTAGCTCACTGCAACACAGACACAGTAGCAGCACGCAAGGACCCTGCACTAAGGCTAAACATGAGGGTTTTTCCAAGGTTCTTGTTGCAGGATTTCTGGAACAGCTTTGTTAGCCTTAAACCAACAAGGCAGTGCTGATTCTCCCAAAAATACTTTTGAGATTTGGAGAAGTCATCACACAAATAGGTCTCAAAGCAGGGAAGCACAAATATAAATAACCCCCATTCCTACAGAAAACTAATTTCTAAGGAAAAAAGTGGTGCAGAGAGAGGACGCACTGCCCTGGTGAAATGTGATGGAAAATACTGCCTTGCAATGAGGAAGAGAACACCTTGCAGGTCACAGTGCAATAAACTCTTCATGGGACATCCCTGTACCCCGTCAACGTACTTGTAACAACAATAACACCCCACAGGGACTGCAGGGATGCCTCGTAGCTGCTGAGGCTTTCAGCACTGTCAAAGAAATCTGGATTATCCTAAAGCAGGGCTCCTCTGACAGCACTGGGGCAACAAGCACAGGGCTCACCTGACGACGGCTCCGTGTAGGTGCTCAAGCAGCTAGCAGCTCCCCTGCACCAACGGGGCATGTGCTAGGCTGGGGTACTCTTACTCACAGACCAAGAGTGAGCGTGGTGCACCCTGACAGCAGCTGGAAAATACAAACGTATTAACAGCTGCCTCAAGGATTGTGGAAGTCACTCAGGGTTGGGACAGTTAGTTTAGAAGAATGTCTGTGTGCTTCTAAAAAGTAAATAACATGACTGGAAAAAAGTGGACCCACTCATTTTTAAGATGGCAGCATAACATGGAGTGTGCAGTACTGTTGCCAGTATAAAAGTATTTGAGTTTAGAGTTCTTTATATGTTTTATTTGTAAAAACTTTAAACAATTGTCCTATCTCATCAATATTTTCACCAGAACAAAACCTTTACCCTTATGCAGCCCCTAAACCCTTCAAGGAACATTTTTATACGAAGTGAAATATTAAGACTTAATTCCTTTTTCCTCCATGCAGCTGTGTCAACCTCAGAGCAGGTGCCAACAGAAACCAAACAGGAAACTCTCCACGATCCAGGAGAAAGACCACTCATTGCCCCTGTAACTAACCACAAAGTACCACTGAGTCAGGAATATACTGGCCCTACATCAAGAACATCCAGAGAAACAAAGGGTAAGGAAAGAGCAGCTTTTGTTCCCTTTTATACTGAAAGGGATTTTTAGGAGACAAAGCGAGTCTACTACCATTTCTGAAAGTTAAGGGCCACATGCACTAAGTCCCACTGCTTATTTTAGACATCTGTAGGTATCACCACCATAAATATCATCAGGCCCTGTTTCTAATGGCCTCTTTCACTGCAACCCAAGGACTGGTGTAAAATTGAGTCTTCTAACACTGTGCTGTGACTCCTCCTACTTTCCCCCCCACCTCTTGTTTTTCCTCTCTGCTCCCAATTTAAGGTATTTCTGCACCATGATGTTATACTGAGTCCCCATTCTCTTGGGTACAAGGAGACAGAAATTGGAGAAGGACAGGTGCTCCAGGCCAGGGTGCAACTTTCTGAGCAGGGCCTGACACTCTGCAGCCTTTAGCCTAACTGGGGCCTCCTGCCACTGCTTTGCAGATAACAGACCCTATTCCACAGCCAGATGCAGCCTTTTCTTCCAAGAACCTAACAAAATATATTCAGGTTTTCTAAACAGCATGGCAACCATTTACAGTCCATAAGCTGGCACTGGCCCTACAGTTTTTGGGCAGGCAACTGCAAATCCGCAGTGGAAAATGGAAAGTACAAGCTCTGACTCTAGTCAAGTTGAGGCGATCGCAACGCATCTTACAGGGCATTTTCTCATTCTCTGATTTTGAAATTCTTCTCCTTTTTTCCTCCCCTCCTCTTCCAGAGTTTTCCAGAAGAGAAATGAAAAAAAGAACAAGACAGAGGCAAGAGGGGCTGGAAAAGGCATGAATCAACCATGAGTGCTGCAAGCAGCATCTCTCAGCAAGCCCTTGAGCAACAGCTCTGCTTGAGGCGGGGTGGAGAGGAAGGTGGCCTTGTCTTAGCTTTTGAAATCCCTTTGGTCCAATTAAAAACAAAGGACAATGACAACAACAACAACAAAAAATCAACCAACCAAACAAACCCCAAGATTCTTCAACTGGTGGAATGAACTGAAACCACTTTTATTCAAATCAATTTAAATCTGTACAACAAAACTCATAGCCAGTTGTCCAGGGCTATTTTGAAGCTCAACAGTTTTTCTGAGAGTAAAAAGGGGTGAGAGGTAAGGGAAAAAGAAGGAAAAATTTCAGGTTCACTCCTATAGAAATCTGAGAATTGCAGAACACCTCCCCAAAGGTGTAAGCAGCGTGTGTTACTAGATGTGGAAGCCTTCGCAAAGCATTTGCCCATCATTATTGCCTCCACGCCACACGCAAACAGAAGGGACCCGCTAGTGCAGTCTGTTGAAGAACAGGGCGCCAGGGGGTAGAAAAGCAGCACCCTCCTAAGTCTGCAGGCTACCAATTTCTTAAGCTCAAATGCCACATAGAAATCAGGCACCCAGTCTTCTTCAGGTAAGCTGCTACATTATGATGAATGTTCATTTCCAACTGCTTTAAACAACCCCAAGCCCCCAGGCCTCAGTAACAATCCCCTTGGAGCAGCAAAGTCTACCCTGGCACCATCATCCCACCCGACCTGTGCAAAGCACCAAAGATTGCTGTGGTTTTCCATCCAAGAGCAGCTCTGCCACTTCCAGCTCGCAGCTTCATCTCATGCAAGAGCTTCCCTGCAGCTACATCCATCTGCTTTAATAAATAAAGCATATCATGTCAGATTCAGAATTTTCATATACTGGTGTTGAGAAATGATTTTTTTCTGCAACATTACAGCTTTCTTTTCATGAAAATACTTAGTTTTAGTGCTGCTCCACATGGACAAGGTTAGAGGCACAGCTTTTTCTTAGCAGGAAACTAAAACTTGTATGTTGCTGTAAGAAGTGAAAATATTTCTTTACCTTGCCTTCACCATGCAAAGTGATTCATTTCCTAACAGGATAAATAAAAACTTGTTCTTTTTTACTCACTAGATGCATAAAGTCTTAAATTCATTTGAACCAGGCTTTATTTATCAACAAAGTCTTTCTAACAGCAGCATCATGTTCACACAGAATCTCCGTGGCTCTTTGGAGATCAACCATGGAAAACAATCGAGCTGGCAGCAGAGTGCCTAGTGCTTTATATGCACGAACAATCCTGAGACTCTTAAGAGCTGTGAGAAATTAAGGAAAATGGAAAGCTAGCATGGAGCAGATACTGTAAGAAAGCAGAGGGGCGAGAGAAAGATTTTGACCACTGCTATTAAATTTGGTCTCTGCAAATCAACTTCTGTTGCCAAGAGTAATGTTTTGAAGGAAATATGTATAAAGGCTCCTTTTACTGTGGATCCTGCCAAACATCTGCTCAAACTACTGGTAAGAGGCAGACTTTGAAATGGAAGTATCCAGCAAATTCACACCGAATCCGCTCACCCCACTCTGCCAGCCTCCAACACGAATGCACTCACACATCACCATTCGCTTATCAGCAACTCACAACATTTTGAAACATGAAAACTAATTTTTATCAGCCGCTTGGCAACACCTCACCAGTGCCCTTGCTCAAAATTTCATTAGTTCCTCACTCTCTGTGACAGATGATTGTGCTTTTGATTCGCCCTACATATTTTATATCAGTAATCACTGATTTCAGTTAGATGCTACACTGCAATACTGCCACAGGGAAATATGCTTCTGTTGCTCCTTAGAGGCAGCAGCTCACCTCCAGCTCATGCCCTCTCTGCACCGCTCTCCAGGTGGTCCTCTCCTGTCCTCAAAAGTGTCTCTAACACAAATTCTTAAAAAATTTAAATAAGGTAGTTTACAAAGCAGTATTATTATTCTATAAAACTTTATCTATAAACAAAGACTGTAAAACTATACACACCTTCCAGAAGATATACTGCACATAAGATTAATTCCCAAATATTGGAACAATTGTGTGGATTCCAGCATTCCAGTTCCATGTGCCTTAGTGTCCTAGTGCCCAGCTTAGCGGCTGTTGTTCCTGACCTCACCTCTCTGAGAAGGAAAAAAAGGGGCAGAAGGGGTGCGTGTGTGTGTGTGTGTTTAATATTGACCTATAATGTTAACTAAATGTGAAAACATTAATAAATTATAATCAAGGATGAATTATTCTAAGCAGCCAAGAGCTTTAATAGCAGCTGCATGAAAATACTCTGCATCTGCTATTTCCAAAGCTTAAGAAAATTAAAAGCTTTTCCAGTTCAGTAGGTTTTTATTCTAATCTTATTTCACTCTATTATCATCAGGGAGAGGAAAAAGAAACCAAAAAAAACACTACCAGCTCCAGTGTTTAGGGAAAAATCAGGTGTTGTCACAGGTACTTCTGTACTTCACCTCCTCCTCAACACATCAGCAAAATTAGTCCTTAATTACTTCCAATTAAACAGATTATTGGCAGTCAGATAGCCGAGCTTGCTTGGCTTCAGGGGAGCTATGCCAATTTACCCCTTGCTGCATGAGAGCTGCCGTCAGCTCTTCCATGTCAAGGCTCACATGAGGGAGCTGCTCTAGCACTCAGCTTTACTATGAGTGCAGTTCATCTGCTTCCCTGTGCCATTTTTAGACATCTGGATGGATTATTTCTCATGTGTACACGGCAAGGCTGAAAGTCTAGTTTTAGAAGGACACAACACAGGAATTTGAGATGTTCTCAGAACACCAGAAAAATCATAAAATGGCAGTTTCCCCAATTTTTGCACTCTTCTCTAAGCAGCGCTTTATTTGCACATGGGGATAATTTGTTAGGTTCACCATTCTTCTTATTTTCTTCAGCTTCCCATAAATTAATACAAATCTTGTCTTTATCATAAGGACTGCACTAGACATCCCATTTCATGGAATGGCCAATCCTCCTTTCAAGGAAACAAGTACGAAGAAAACAGGAGCAGATGAAACATAAATCCAGTTTGTCTTCAGTGCAAGTCACTGATTTTCACTGTTTGCTTTAATTAAGGCTTCACCAAAAAGAAACATATAGTACCACCTTTAATAGCTGAAAATTAGCACACTCCCTTCAAAACAAATGGTCCTGGAGTGACTTTTGCATCTCTACCATCAATTTTCTTCCTGAACAAAGTAGTATCTCACTGGTGGCCCTGGCAAGTCTTCATCTCCATCGGTCTCCGGAGCAAACGATACTGTCAAATCCACGTACTTTTTATCAGGAGATGGTTTCACAAGCTTTTGCATCCTATAAAGAAACAAAGAGTGGATCTTTAAGATAGCAAAAGGATTGTGTGTGTGGGGGGGAAATCTGTGCCATATTAAGATGTATTTTGTTCCTAGCTATGAAGTCCAACATTCAGATTAAAAGAGGAGAATGAGCCTTCTGCTAGTACAGACACACAGGTTGTTATTGTACCTGAGGCACTGCAGGTGGACTTCCACTTTTCTCACCAGACTTCTCAGCCTGTTACTGAGCTATTACACTGCTTACTAACAAGTACTCCATACAAAAGAAAAGATAAAATGGCCACACCACTATGGGATTCCTCACCTGCGTGGTTTTTCTTTAGCTTCCTACTAAGGAACAAGGGCAAAACCAGCTTCTGCTGCAGGATTCTGGACAACAAGTATGACCAAATTCCCAGCCTACCAACAGCAGCAGTTTCAATACCTCTCCTGCACAGAAAGAGCCAGAGCCCTGTATCCACTGCTCAGTTATACTTACGTCAGCTTTAATCTTTTAATATGACCTGGCATCACAGGAACATAAAGCATTTTGACTCCCTGTACAACCATAGTTGGTTCAATTCCATATTTCTCCTGGAATTCACAAATTAAAACATATTAGAACAGGGTCATCTGTACAAGCCAGCAGAAGCAACTAGCACTCGCACTACGAGCTAGCTACTCAAAAAACACCAAATCTTAACCAGAAAAAAAAAAAAAATCAAATGCATAAAAGATGACAATCTAATAAGATACATTTAAATAAAAGGAATTACCAGGTTTGGACATGTTTACTGAGAGACTAATGCTACCACTGCTATTAATTCTTCCTAGAATTATTCTGATTTCAACATTAACTTTAGAAAGGCCTAAACAACAACAACAAAATCTTTCTCTTCATCTTATATTAAACCAGTGCAATAAATGATATCTTACTCTGACAGCATTGATGAAGTCCAGGAGAGTAAAATCCTCTTTCCCATAAATTGTCCACCTGTCCCAGATTGTAAATGATATGCCATTTCTGTTTTAAAAAGAAAATACTGTTACTCTACAGTGTGAACTCCAGCATTTCCTTTAACCATATATTGAAGATTTATTGTCTCTTCTGGAGACTTGCTCTTTTACCTTGAGCAAAAAAATAATCTTTTCCCTCCCCTGGGGCCCTTCTTCTGCCATTTGATCCAGCTAAGCATAAAACACAAACTTAAAGCTCTTAGTTCTCACAAAATGGCAATGAATTTATGCAGTCTTTCAGACCTACTGAAAAATAGGCTTTACATTGAGCAAGGTAAGAAGTGTGTCTGGTCTGAGCATACAGGATGCTTATTAATAACCTTGTTGCGTGTCTAGCTTGCCTAGATTTTTAGAGCCTAGTAACACACAGCTTCCACTGAAAGCAAAACCAGCCTCTTAAAACCACCAGTTTTAAAATTAGGACAGAAGAATGCATGCACGTGCTGCATTCTCCAAATAAGATGTTTTTGAGCTATGTAGTGTGAGACAACCTTGCTAGTTCTAAGAATATCAGATATACTTTTAGTAGTATATAGTAAATAAATAATGCTTGCTATCAAACTCGATTAAGTGATTTGGAATTGGGGACAAAAAAGGCAAAAAAAAAAAAAAAAAAACAACACGCAAAATTGAATAGCTATGTACCTGTAGTGTTAAACTGGAGCAGAGCCATGTAGTTGCATTCCATTTGTTGTGCATTTGTATGAGCAAATAAGGCCTAAATATGATTATCTGAGGGCCTTAATATGATTATCTGGATTTAACACTACACAAACTTTGCACTTGACGTAAGGTCACACTAAGGATCAAGCGCTGGCTTTCTAGGATAGCGCCGTTGCTCTTCCTACCTTATTTCAGTTCTTCTTACTTCAGCAGTTTCTGTGAAGACTATTACTGGAATGGCTAAATTCAGAAAACAGTTCTTGTACGCGTCGGCGGCATAGCCACCCACAACTTTGATGAGCTCCAGTGCAACCTGCAATAAACACAGAGCAGAGGCTTCCAGGAGACCAAACACAAGCAGCACAAGCTACTCGTGCCAGGAGTTCAGTGCGAGAACTCCCAGAGACCCACGTGCACACTCACCAGCCCCGACACCGCCGCCGTGGCCGTTGCGATCGCAGGGATGATCTTGCCAGCGATGCGCTTGGTTTTGAAGCGATCTGCTGGCTCAATGTTGTACATCTTGGCTCGCAGGTTTGACGCGGCCGTTATGAAGTCTATGTGCCCATTACTGTCGTCATCCTTTTCAAAGGAAAGGGGCTTCATCTGCAAGTCGCCTGCTCATGGAAAAAGCAAAGGTTGTCGTCAGAAAAATAAAGGTGTCCTCAACATAACTAGAACCTTAATAATCAAAAAAAGAGTAAGTACCGGAAAATGGTACAGGAATTCTAACTTGCTTTTCCATGCTAGAAGGGGAAAATACCCTTCCCAGTGCCAATGACAATAGTTGTTAGACATGAATATTGAAAGAGAATTATCAGGGAGGATAGAAGAATTCATTTGCCTTGCACCACCAGGAATAGATGTTGGACTAGTCTGCAAATGTTTCACGCCTTTGATAATTCCCTCTATAAGCCTTGCTTGTCTTTAGCCATTTCAGTATGGGCTCAGGCACGTGAACAGATTATCCTCACGACTTGTTCTTCAGGGGTTAGTTAACCCATGGTAACTAAAAGCCCACGTGCTTTTAGCACTGGGGAGATGGTTAAAGTCAAGTTAAACTTTCTCCCCTGTAGTCAAGGGCTATGAACATGCAGTTGTTACTCAGGGATCTTTCTCTGTGGCAAAAACATGCACATTTTAACATATCCTAGATGTGGGGGAAAAAAAGCATATTAGCCTTCACAACTATGATAAATTGTCATATGAGAAGGTTGAGAGACTTCTTACAGGAATTGATCTGAAATTATTTCAGACTCTCTGGGATCTAGCTCAGAATCCCGTGGGATAGGACCCTAGAAGGAAGCGGTGTCCCAGACAGCTGGTTAACATTCAAGGATCATCTCCCCCAGAGTCGAGAGTGGTGCAGCCCAGTGAGCAAGAAGGAAAGCAAAGTGGGCAGGAAACCTGCATGAATGAGCAAGATACTCCTGGCTGAACTCAAGCAGAATAAGCAAGTGTAGAGAAGGTAAAGCCAGAACAGGCTGCTTGGGAGGAATGCCCTCTGAGTATGCAAGGATGCAACTAGGAAGGGTGAGGCCATTTGGAGTTGAATCTGCCAAGGTGAGTCAAGGAGAGCAAGAAGGTCTTCTATAAATACGTCAGTAACAAGACGAACACTGCGGAAAATGTGGGCTTACTGCTGAATAAGGCAGGGGCCCTGGGGACAGAGGACACAGAGATCAAGAGATGCTGAATGTCTTGTTTATGCTTAGTTTTGCTTTTGAGATAGGGTGAGAAGCATCAGGCACAAAAAAACATAGAAATTTCAGTCTGAGCATAAGAAAAAACATCTCTTCACTGCAAGGGCAAGTGAGCACTGCAACATGTTGCCAAAGAGGTGGTGGAATCTCCTTCCTTACAGAAATTCAAAACTCAACTGGATTAGTCATGGTCAACATGCTCTAGGTGTCCCTGCTAGAGTAGGGGGTTTGGACTAGATGATCTCCAGAGATCCCTTCCAACCTCAACCATTCTGGGATTCCGGGGGATCTTTCCCCTCCTTAGAGCTCAGTGCCCTGCTGTCTGCTCGCAGTCATCATGACTATACCTCTGCATAACAGAGAATCCTAAAATTTGCAGCTGCCTCAGAAATAGAGAGTACAGGGCAATGTCAAACCAGGAGAGTTATCTGCATGGCACTCCAGAAAGCTTTAGTAATCAGCTACCTGCTTTTTGCAGAATTACCAAATAAGCTCTATTCAGAGTCTTGAGTTTCAAGCTACAGACAGTACAATTGCAAGCCATTACTAAACTATAAAGCTAGTTTTCACTACTCACTTTCCAGAGTTTCATTGGACAGTATAGACTTCTCCAGCTGGAAAATAGCATTTCTTTCATCTTCACTGCTGACTGGAATATGGTCTGGTTTCCTTGCAGTTTCATCTGTCTGCACGACCTGCAAGCATAAGCATTGCTTGAGTATAAATATATTATCCTTGCACCACACAGAGTGAAGCACATAGATTTGGTGTCTTCTCTGCACTGCTATTAATCCCTTCCCTTTAAATATATTCTACAGTGAAATGCAATAAAATTACACAGTTACTTCAGGTTTAAGACTTTCTTTTCTAATTACACCACTTAAAAACATCTTCCAGAAGCATGCAGTGCAACACACCTGCATGTAAACAAATTCACAGTTCCCAAGAGTTACATCAAGAACTACAAATTAATCTTCACTGCCAAATATTTTACCCAATCGCAGCCCACTGCAATAGTAAAGAGTCAGAATACCAGTTTTGTTTCATGAGGCAAGCACCCAGGAGACAAGCATTAATATAGGGCAAGGAAATAGGAAACTTAGAATTAACAAATAAGTTGTTCTAAGTGATGACAAATGCTAGCCACTACACAATAATACTTGATATTTTGAATTGAACATTTCAAATACAAATGTTTAAGTTGTAACACTTTCTTAACAGTTGCTTTTGAGTGATTTTACTAGTTTCATTAACACCCAAAGCTACTGTACAGGCCTGGAAAAGCTTATAGATTTAAAATCACACTTCTGCACAGTAAAAGCCAGCACACAAGTTCATTTGCAAGAGTGCCACAAAAACTCACCTTGTATTTAGCATATGGTGCATGGAAACCTTAGCTACATAAAATTAAAGCAATCCTGTATGACACTTGTTTCCCCTGGTAACTTTTTCATTCATCTCCACTTCTGATCAGTATTAATGCAAGAACTAGTGGCAAGCCTGGGGCACTGCATGTGGGCGTTTTTCCTTCCTCTAAATTAACAAAACAAAAAACCACTTACTTTATTGGAAGGTCTGAACTCCGGTACCTTTACAGCTGAAATTATCTTCAAAATAACTTCTTCTGACAAATCCTGTTTTCAAAGAAAAATAATTTAAATTCTCATCAACTCAACCGTTCCCACAAAGCAGCTCTATGCCCAGTAGCGTTTCAAATACTCAAACCAAAGAAAAAGAAAGTAGTCAAAGGAGAAAAACTAAGTGTAACCCTTGAATAAAGATTCTTATCATCATTTTGCTATGAAAACTAAAGATAGGCAAAACATGGTATATTTTTGTACAGAATGTAAGATGTATTTTGCATATTTTTATAGGCATGCATGTAGAAATGGGTACTGGAGTTAAAAATCAAACTTAAGAAAATATCATCATCTAGCATTTAAATGTAGTTTAAAAAGTCTGTATTGCCTTTTGTCCAAGCATCCACATACTGGAATTCAAACAAAAATAACAAAAAGGCCTTCAGGATATTTTCTCTCAGTTCAGTTGCTACATTATACAGCAAACAGATCCATCAAAACAAGAGTTTGAGTTCCATGCTTCCTGAAATTATTTAATGTGTTAGTCATCTATTTTCCTCATTAGGAATTCAGATAAAGATGACTAACAGTCAGAACTGGTTCTTTTTCAACTGTTAAAGACAGAACATTTAAGAATCATTTAAATCAATACACTGAAAGCGAATACCCAAGTTATGAGATGCACATGTAACATTGAGAACAGGGATTACCTTTTCTGTGAAAGGAACACAGTACACTGTTGCAAAGAGCTTTGCTGCACTCACAATGAACGCATAGTGCCTGTAGAAAAGAGAAGGTTGGTTGTTTTTTTTTATTCCACTTCTGTTGCCATATGAAGTTTTGGGTCACATTGAAGCAGGTCTTGAGAAAACACACCAAGGAACAGAATTTCTGCCACTCGGAGCACGCACAGTCCAAAATGGATGGCAGCTCTAGATTCAGAAGTCCTCCCCAAAACTGAGAGCCTTTGATGAGCAAAGAGGGACTTAACCTGGAGTAAACTGTATTTCCTTAAAATTTGCAGTCAAGAAAAGGACTGCAAACCCTCCCAAGAGATCAGCATGGTCGACAACATGAAATTTCACCCGAGGACTTTGATACTTCCAATAATCTCAGTTTTTATGCAATCTAAAAACAGAGATGAGGACAGTTTCTTAAGGCAGACATAGGCACGCAAGAGACAGAGCTTTCAGATGCATCGATCACACCAAGCTTTTAAATTATCTGGAACACCCAAAGCAGCCAGAATCAGACGCAAATCACTATGAATGAGAAATGACTTCCCCCCAATTTGTTCATTTTAGGTAGTCAGTTTGACTTGGCACATCCTCGGTTTTATGATGCAGCAGTGGGAGGAGTGAGGGATGCACAAGGACCACAGCTCAGTAGCTGTGCAGTTACACTGTAAATGAGCAAACAGCCCACCTGCCAACTTCATGTTAGCTACTGGTAGAACTTCCTTAATACCCTCCTGTTCAATGTTAGACAAAGTTAGATTACTTGCAGTCAAAGTGAGGCAATTTACCCAAACTACCACAGCACAAAACCCACATGAATCCCTACCACCAAGTAACCTCCTCTAACTTCTAGCGCTATAAAGCCACAGCCTCACACTCTCCCTGCTGCTGTGGGATGTGTTTTAGAGCAGGTTCTGAGAAGCCCCAGTGGCAGGATCATACTTACAAAGGATTGCTCAGTTCAAACTTCACTGGAAAAGGTGGCCTCTTCGGCGACTGCCAGAACAAACCTGGTAAGAAGACAGACTTGAGATGAAATCCTAAGCTTTCAGAAACAGTAACACTCCATGGCCATGAGTTTGCAGGAGACACAGACAGATATCTGTACTCACTTCCATCTTTTAATCGTGTGTTGAGGGGAAATGAATGAAGGAGCTGAAGAGCCTAGAGGAAAAGCAGAGTAGACTTAGTGATTTGTCATACACGGATTTATATTAAACACACTAAAATTAAACACACTAAAGCCTTCTTTTTACTAACTGTAAAAAATTTTAACAGTTTTTAGTACATTCCAATTGCAGGGTTGAAGCCATTTAGAGTGAGAAAAGAAAAACTGTCAAGGTAGAGAGTTCAAAAATGCAAGTACTAATAGACAACACGGTGACTCGTCCCTTCACCCACCACAGGAGGGTGACGATGTCACCTTATCTTTCCCGTGTTCAAAAGGTTACTTACAGCCAGAATACTTCCCCACCTCAGCATCAGGCAGCCAAAAAAAAGATAAAACACTTGAACCAAGGCTGATAAATAAGCAACTAAGCTCAAGTTGCCAGGCCAGTTCCCACCAGGCTATAAAAACTCAACAGTAGAAAGAAGAGATGCAGTTTTTCCAAAACACTGTAAGGTACGTTATTTATTGAGAGGAGATGAAGCATGTGCAAAAAACTTCACCTAATTATCAGGGATATTTGCATACCTTATGGCTAAAATATTTCTCAAATTTTACTCTTGCTAATTCCACGCACTGAGTCCAGTCTCGGGGTCTCCTACCGAGTGTTTTAATAACATGAAAACAGCCTTCTAAACTCTCTCCTGATTTTATTCTCTAAATATAAAAGAAAGCAAGAATTTGTTAAAATAGACAAGACTTCACACAATCCAGTTACACAGTAAAAAACATTTTGCTAAGTTACAGTCAAAAAAGAAACTGAAATTTATCTTGTAAAATATTAATCTTTATGTGATCCTTTCCACCAGGATTTTCCCCAAGTGTTGTGGTCTGCTTCCTTCACACTTCCAGCCAGTCCTAGTGATGATGAGCTGTTAGAGTCTTCAAAGGAAAATATAAAGCAATAAAGTCTACCATATCTCTTGAAAGTGATTCTTCCTTTGAGTTTTTCCAGTTGGCTGTATATTCAGTTGACAGTGCAGTATCCACTATTTCCTAGTATGCTGGCTAGCAGCATCTCAGTATTTTTGGTATTTCTATACACATTTACAGAAGGCACATAAGCTAGACAAGCAGCCCACACACAAGATTTTAGCTCTTACTTACTAGATATGACAGAAATACTGTTACTATGACAGATCAACTAATTAGTTTGCCAAAGAAGCCTTCAGATTTACTAAGCAAGTCAGAAAATTACCCAGAATCTCAATGAACTTAAACTGAAACACATTCCATATAGCTTTAGTTAAATTATTTTATCATAGCAATTTAGTCCTACCTGTAAAACTTCTTCTGCAGATTGATAGGTTTGCCAAAATTTGTTAAACAAGGAAGGCTTGTGAGAAAATGCACTTTCAAACTAGAAGAAAAAAAAAGGAAAAAGAACAAATACAATATTTTGCAAGAAGGGCAACAGAACCCTCATCTTCCAAATGTACAGTAAGTTATTCAATAGCCAATGTACTCATTGCCATACCTTATCCCTTGCCCACTGTATTGTATGCTCAATAGCAGCTGGGAAAGACTTCAAGGTGCAAAAAGGTATTTCTTCCTCTGGTGGATCCCGCTATATTTAGAGAAAGTTGCAGGTAAATACAGGCATATTCAAGTTTACTGCAAACAACAATACCAAGAATATGTAGATTATTTAGGCCTGAAATTCCACTGATGTTAAACACATCACGGCATATTTATGAGGTTAATGGACTGACTTAAAAGAAAATCTGGTTTATAAATACTAATGTGTCACTTCCTGTTTATGAAGAACAACCTAAACTCAACACCATTCACCAAAAACCTCAGGGACAGGTAATAGGATGGGAGAAAAGCAAAACTGAACCCACATACAACTGAACTTGGAAAAAGTCATCTCATAAGGGCTAAAACAGAGAAATTATACTCAAGTGACTGAGGGTTATTCACTCCTTTCCTGATTCTAAAGGAGCTGGTATGCAAACTTGGAGACAGACAGACTAATGCCTACCACAGGCTTCTGTTTCTTCTGGCAAAACATGGGTTAAGAAGGAAATCCATGAGCACAAAAACAGATTTCAATCCCCTAGTAGGACTGGATTCTTATTTAGAAGTGAGACTTTAAAGAAAATAAAAAGTCAATGCTTTGAAAACACATGAGAATCAGGGCTTATTCCACCCCAAATTCTATTTAATAGCCGTCTTTTAAATATGTGATAGGAGAGACTCCTCTAACTCATAATAACAACCCAAATTTGCTACAATAAAGCACATGGGTCCATGAAAAGAGCACCCTTTAGCCTTAAGGGATATTCAAGCAGATAAATAAATAAATGGTGTCACTTCAAGCATGAGAGGTTTTATTACAAACTCATTCTCTTCCCAATGCACACCCATTCAAAAGAAAAGATACCAAGGTTTGTGCTTCATGATTTATATTGCGGTTGCTCTTAATTATTAGCCTAGGTGTAGTCACCAGCTAGGTGGTCATCTCAAGCCTGCTCATATATTTCTTCCTCTGAGCTTTTTCCTTGTAAAGCAAGGAAATAATTATTTCTAAATCAGGCTGTAACGCAAATAAACCGCTTATTTTATATAGGTACCTAAAAGATTATAAAGAACCAGAGGATGCTGTTAGGGAAGGTAACATGACGCTCAAATGATACTTACATGACTGTTATAGGATTCTGTCAGATGAGGTACAATAACTTCTGTGTGTCCCTTAGTTCCCATAGTTCCAGAGTCTATCAGGGGACGCAGGTTTGCTACACAACGGCTGACATGGATAGACATGACAGGCAATCAGGATGCAGAGCAGTCACTACAGTCTTGACTTGTATGTCGTACCAGAGGGTAACCAAAAATTAATCTAGGTGCCTTCAGAGTAACAAAGCTTACACCAGACTCAGAAACAAAAGATGCGAAATACAGAGAGTTATTTCTAGTTAGATGGGGAGGCCACTTGGGTCAATCCTATTTTGTATTAGGAGCTTTAATCATTCTCTTTTACTTCCCTACTTGCAAAGTCTAAGTACTCTTCAGTATAAATAATTCAACTTTAAGACTATTACTATATTCACCCTCTTAAAAGACTTTGACAGCCCTTCATTTCTAAGGAGAACTCACTCCGAGGGTTTCGGACACGTGAACAGTAACAGCAGAGCAACAACAGCTTCTCTCCACCATGAACATAAGGCCCCTGCTTCCCCTAGACTGCTGTCAGCATCCTTGTCAAGGATAAAAGATAAATCCAAGAAAATGGCTATCAAACCTCATAAATACTTGCAATTCAGACAAATTAAGAACAGGAAAGGGAGTTCAAATAAGAGAATCAAAAGCAATCCCCACTTCCTTTCCACTACCTACCTATCAATGTATCTTCTTGCTTCGACATTGTCCAAAGCTGTCACGATCACATCTTGCTTGGTGTAGAATTCATCATTGTAAGTGTTCTCAGTGGCTGGGCAAACTTTATTAATATACGACTCAATCTTTAAGTGAGGATTGATGTTCAGAGTTGCTTCTGCTGCAGTATAACTTTTAGGTTTCTAAAAATATAAACATATATAAATATATACATATGTAGGTATGTATTGAAAGAGTTATTAGAGTTATTAATATCTGGGTCACAGAAGTAGTGCCTTAATTTGCCCACCAGGCAACAATTCACTACTATGGAAATGCTGGCATGCAAAACAAACACTTTTAAAAGTACATAGCTCCCTCACAAATAATTCTCTTATTAATCTAGTTTAATTCTAATTAAAAAAAAAATACTGGGTCAGATACCACAAAGGTAAAGTGCTTCAAAGATGCAGCAGAAAGCTATCAAGTAACTGAAACAGGTGCCACACGCTGCTTCTCATGCTTTCAAAATGCCATAAGCAGTAGCTCAGCACTGTCAAAGGACAAATCCACTAGTTACTGCGACTAAGTCTATGTAGCACAGACATGACAAGCCTATGAACACTCGCATTGCTGCAACACACTTCACACAGTCTAAAGCTGAAGTTCTGAAGACTTTAGATAAATTTCTAAAAGCTAAAGTTCTAGCGTGGAACTGAGTTCTTAACCTAACTGATGTTTCTAGCCACTTTAAAAAGCTATATTCGAGTATCTATAGAGCAGCACTTAGAACATGGGAACTCAAGACCTTGTGGCTTGTTAAAATCTGCAGTGTTTGCTTTTCATTCATTTAACAACCCAAAACATAATTTGGTGACAGATTTGCTAGACCTAAACAGCAGGTAGAGAATTCAGCTTATGGGTTGTGGCTGAGGAACCCCATTTCCCACTGCTGCCCAAATGAGTGCTGTGACAAGTACTGGGATCTCTTTCTGCTTTTAAGAGATTAACGATTCCTGCATCATCCATTTACTGAATGTATATATTTTTCTCAAGCTATTTACCTGTCTAATGAAGACTGAATTGAGACAGGATATATTTCTTATCAATAGGTCATACAAACATGGGACTTAAACTGCAGCTCACCATAATAGACATCTTGGCCCTGGAGGAATCAAAGCTGTTGAACAGTATTTTAAAAACATCTAGGCTTCTGCATGCAGCTAACACTTACGTAAAGCTCCATTAATAGCTCTTCTGTTGAGGATATCACTGGCACTGCCATCTTTCCCTCCCTTTGAATTTCAATGGTCTAATAAAGCGTTTCAGGCATATTAATTAATGGCAGCATCTTATGCAACACAGCACTTTTGATCTGATTCCTTATTTGCAAGGTGAACACAGACAGACTAACATAGTCTAGGTAGTGTTTCAAATTATTCTGGATGAGAGCTGTAAAGCCTCCTCTACACAGATGCACACACAAGTCAAACTCTCAGTGAAAGTACAGAATAGGAAAACAGAACAACAGCACAGGAAAAAAACACTGAACAAGAAAGCCTACCTGTATATGATGAGGTCGAAAAAGAAACTGCCTGTTGAGGTTGGATTTCTCTATCAAGTCAGGATCTGTAATTGTAACCTAAGTCAGAAGGGGCAAAAGCAAAAGCTGAAGTTATGACTTAAGTGTAGTGCTGAGCAATACTCCTCACAAAATCTAGCAGAGACTTGTCAAAACCAAACACTGCTGTTGCCTTCCATTTTATCTAAAACCTCTGCCTATACCAGTGCTGGCTGACTAAAATTAAGCACAGTAAGGCTACTACAAGCATATTCCACTCCTAGTTACACACTTAATTCTACTTAATGCTGAAGACATTTTCCCTCTACTTATAGCTTAACCTGAAATGAGGGCAAAAACAAACTTTTAACAACAATTTTTGTAGTCTTCTAAGAATTCAGTCTATGTCACATTAGCGTTTCTTGGGCAAAATGAAGTCAATGGTTGCAAGCAACTTACCAATCCCCTGTCTTGCCCAGTACCAACACCAAGAAGTGCAAAATTTTTTAACATTTCACAGCCTATTGCTCCACAGCCAACCTGAAAAGAGTAACATTTTTAGAGTCAGAAATGTGAGCAAAAACCACTAAGTGAAAGTGAAGAAAGCAATCCAGAGTAGGTTAGGGATAGCTTAACACTGGTCCAGGACCAACCATAGGCGATGCTTCCAGATCTGCTACTTACAAATACAGGAGAGCTGGTTAGGAATTAGCTGCAGGGTCAAGAAGGGAGAACTACCAGTAGCTGAGAAGAATCAAGTAGGGGAGCCCTGCACACACACAGAAGCATAGGACCTGCCAGGGTGCATCCAGACATACTGGGAGCTGATTGATGTCACTGCAGGCTGCTCTACGCCGTCTTTGAGAAGTTGTGGAGGGCAAGGATGCCTCCTAGTGACTGCAGAAAGGCCAATGTTACAGCCATCTCCAAAAAGCAGCGCAAACTAGGGAACTACTCATCTGCCCTATTTCGGAGGACTGTGCAAGAGACTGTGCTCCATGCAACTTATATAAGTCCTGTGACAATTCTGGATCATTAACTCCACAATGACACATATTCAGGACTACTCTCCCTAATCTGAAAGCAGTTGGCGTTAGCTGTGTTAGCAAAGAGTATTTGCATAAAGTCTAACAATGTCAGCCGTACTCACCAGGAAAACATTTAAATCATGCAGCTTCTGGCACAGAGAGTCTCCAATGCAAGCCCTCAAGGCATCATACCTATCTCCCCTTTGCAAGCATAAGGGACAAAAACAGAAGAGTAGCAAGTTGTCATTTATCAGGTTAGTACCACTGATGCTCAACTCTGCTTGGATGTGAACTGAGAGAAATCAGACTAAATCCTACGATAAATCCTACTCCTCCTGTGCTCAGAGTTAAGACAAATATTCTCACCTCAGAAACCTGTCCTTCCATCAGATTACACTGAACTAACTTTAAATAAATAAATAGATAGATAGATAAAAAGGAAGCCTGTCTGAGAATCAGATATAGTACATAAGACAGCAGATTGTATTTATATTTACCGTGGGAGAAATTCTTCACAGCTTGTCTTTTCCAGCGGTGTAACAATGTCTAACATATCTATATACAGCTGCAGAGGGGAAAGCAAGCACACAGAAAAACATTCATGTTGATTTAGCTTAAAAAAATTGTAGTATTTTCCATATAAAACCAAATCTAGAAATTTAAAAAACTAAGTCTGTACTGCGAATGAAAGACTATACAGCATTCAGTTCATTATACATTTTTAGAAGACAGGAAACAGCGTCTGGACTAGAGAGGAAAAAAGGTCACCGAGATCTGAGCCACAAGCTCGGTTTTGTGACCAGCATATTACTACTCCAAACCCCCTCAACAGGGCTGGACAATTTTTAAGATAACTTTACTCTTGCCATTACATCTGGGGTGATGAAAGCACTGCTGTTGCATGCAGTGGCTTGATGCTTGCCTTAACATATACCAAGCTGAATGCAATGCCTGGATCCCAGGTGTGAACATGCACTTTCACTGATTGCATAAAGCCACAGTATTTTTCCCCACATTCAGTCTCAATTTTTTTTTTTGTTAAAGACATTGCTCAGGCTGGTTTGCTCATATACCACTCACACACAGCCTCTGCCATCCATCCATAACCTCACTGTCAAAATAAAGGTACAAAATCAGCTTTACCCATTGTTGCAATGGAGAAAACTTTCCTGTTACCGCCTTCAAGACTTCCTGGCTAGCAACGCCACCCACTGCTGCAGCCAGAGGAGCTAGAAATCCCTGAGCAGTCCTAGAAAGCCATTTCACTACATCTCCATTCACCTGAGGCTGAAAAATAAGACACGGTAATAACAGATTTATCCCTCCAACCAAGCAAGTCAGGGCTTGTATCACACAATCCCGTATGGTATTTAGAAAACCAGCTAACCAAGCAAGGGTCAACAACAGAAACACGGTCTTTAGACAGATAAATGAGCACATTATAATGCTGCTTATTCACTACTCACCCTGCTTTCCAGTGTTTCACTTATAGACATGGCTATTTTCAGCATTTCCTCAGCATCCTGAAGGCATCTAGACACCACAGTGGGAACAATAATGATCGTCTAAAAATTCTATATCCCTTCTAGAAACATGATAAACCATGAACAAAGTGCTTGGATATGAATGGTAGAGAGAGTTTAGAAATATATATTGGCTTTAACAGTGCACGTTAAAGATGTAGATATCTACGTTAAAGACACATAAAGCTTTTAAACATTAAGCTTAGGTCAAGAACAAGAATCTCGTCTTTTTCTGTCTGCCAAGGCTCGGAAGGTGTCACCACTATATTGGTAAAGCCCTTTTTCCCAGACAGACACAGGGTGACATTTCCCAGCTAGGAAACCATTTTAGGGTTTCAGTTCTGTGTCATCTATTGTTGGATGGATCAGGCACTATGTCACATGTCTATTCAATAGTACAATAAAAGAGAGAGATCTGCAGGACTGCTGCATTACCCGATGTTCGGGAGGCGGCCAAAGCTCTCTTGGAAGTGGTTCAATGCAAGCATGGCAACGTGGATCTGCAGAGGGACCTGTCAAGACAATAGCAAACAAAAACAATTGCTTATTTGAACAAAAACAATTGCTTATTTGAACTATTGCTACCATTCAGGGCCCCTGCTCCTTAACTGCACAGTTCCAATAAAGTTTTTATCTAAAGAGCATTGATACAAATTCATTTTACTAACTGACAATGTAAAATACTATACAGTTGTAAAGTAACATCCTTGACACACACTCAGCATCCACTCTGACCAACATGTCCCTAAACGAATTGTGTCCTGAAACTGGAAAACATGGAGGCTGTTTTAAATTGGAAATTAGAATGCATTGCATTTTGACAAATCTTAATATCAAAGCCAAGCATTAAGGATCAGATGTATAAAAACAGAAAGACAAATCAGAACATATATTATACAAAAATAAAAATATTTTTTAAAAAAATCATTAAATAAGTGTAATTTAATTGAATATATGAGTGGGCCAGAAATTTGTATGTCTTGCTTGCCCATAATAAATTACTAAAATCATGCTGAAGGTAAATACTGCTAAATTCCTTTTGAATTTTAAAAATACCTCTCAATATCTTTTCTCAAAGAAAAAAAAAAAGTATCCTCGCACTGTTAATTCTGATTTCCAACCAACCTATGATTGATCTTTTCCCTTTAACCCTGCTTTGATTCCAGCATGCTTTTTATCAACCAAACATCATCAAACACAGGTTTAATTGCGTTACTTGCAACATTTGTATTCCGCTGAATTAAGGGTTTATCAAAACCTGAGATTTTAAGTAACACATTTACAGAGACAGTCGAGCTTAGCACCTGCAACATTCACAGTGAAATTCATGGGTAACAAGCTTCCAGTGGGATGTGGGATTCCAATGTGGCGCCACATGTGAACTGATACCCCGCTCCGATTTCGCACCTTAAACTCATATGTAGTTATTACAGAATAAAGAATTACAGGTGCATATTTTTATACTTAAAAAGCTGTAGATTACATTCTATGTAGTTATACCATTAAAACAGTCACACACAAGTCCTCACACAATAATTACCTCAGGCTTGCTAAAATCTGGAACAAGGCATGCTGGATTTGTTAGCTGCTTCTCTAACCGTTCCTGGAACAAAAGAAAAAAAGAAAGAAAAAAAAAAAAGAGAGAGTTCATAATAATTATACACTCACTTAAGAACATGACAGTCATGACAAAACAACATGACAAAACAACACTCACGCTGAAGAGACTGAGAATCAAACACCCTTTCCTGCAAACGACACTTAAAATAGTAAGCTACTGTAAATTTGGTTAAGTAAAATTCCCTAACAGAGTAACTAGCACAACTGGTAAAAGCAGACCAACTTTCAGGCATATCATGAGGAGCACAGGGTCTTTCTCCAAGATCTCCAAAGTGGGGGTCTGCTTAGTTTCTTGGAGGGGAAGCTAATTTCAGAAATCACTTGGAAAAAGGGATCTAATCTCTTTGAGACTTGTTTGCACAGGCAGCAACACAGAGCTGAATCTTATTTCCTTCTTTGCCTTCTCGTTTATTTGTTTTAACTTCTCTCTTCATTAAGACAAACTCTACCTAGGACAAGTATTAACATGTGATCTAGCTGGATCTTCTTCATGAAGGCTGCCAAGACATCACAAATTTGGGGTGATTCAGTCTCTACAATTTGATCTCTATACTTCTGGGTAACTTTGAAATTGAAGTATTCTATATTCTAAGCCATTTATTAATCAGCATTACTATTCTTTCCCTGAACAGTCAGTATAAGACCAAACCATGAATACCCAAATGACAGCTGAACTCTGCTTCCATTCCTTAGCTGAGTTTCACCCCAAGAACCTGGTTTTGCCCCCAAACCACTTACAAAGTAAAACATCTTGGGTGTCTTCACTTGAATAGCTATGCCTCCATGTAAGTAAGGCTCCATATCTGTAGTATCACCAATGCTGAAGGAATAAGGCGACACCACTAAAAAGAGAGGAGAATAAGCACTGTGACAGTAACAGCTAATTTAAATTTTCCATGCATACTACAATTCCATATATGAAAGTGAGTTTTTTTACAAATGCTTTTTATATCGCAATTCTCTAGTGCAGAGGTTTTTTTGAAATCACATGCACAGCTGATCCTCCTGGCTGTAACAAGACTGTCGCTCCCTGGGAGGTTCTGGGCTATGGCTTTAGTTTCACATGATGGGTTATGAAACAAGCTTTTTAAAGCGGCAGCAGATTTAAAAAGACTTATGATGACCACAGTTCTACAACAAACATGAAATCGTCACTGCTTTTCTTCCAGCTGCCCACAGCAGCACCCAGTATATTGCTCAGAATAACATTTTAATCCAGGGACTAGAACTGCAAAGGATAAAACTGCTCTGCAGGGCAACTAGGCCACTGCAATCAAATTCAGTTAAAGAAACAGGACCCCAAAACAAATGTTCTGTAGATTAAATCTCAGGAGCTGAAAATGGAAACCAAACATTGGGCTTTAAGAGAAAGGAATGGAACCTGGCATCTGCACTGCTAAAACAAAACAAAGTAGCTCAGGAAAAGCAGACTCAGCCACATATTTCAAGGGTCCCACTTTCATGCTACACCACAAAGTCATTAAAACCAAAAAACAGATGGGGGCAGGGGGGAGACGCTTTGAAAAGCAGAGCCCAAACGACAACATCAGGGCCTCCAGATAACTTCATCAGCATAAATAGTTAGCACCAAATAATTTGGTCAGCAAATTGAGGATAGCAACCATAAAGGTTGCCAGCTAGTTTCCAGCTCTTCAGATTTGCTTGCTAAGCAGCAAATGGAAAATAATTCCATTTCCATCCAAAAATTAAGATACCACTAGGATGACCTCCACACCAGGAGGAGTTTTTTTGTGTGTGCGAATTCACTGTGGGTTGCATAATCCCACACTTCTCTCTTTGCAGTAACTATCACTGCAGTGAGTTAAAAAGGGTTAAAATAAACACATACACAAAAAGTTAGTAACAGTTTACCTGTTATTTGGTGTGTGGATCCATTTAAACATGACATTCCATTAACTTCCCGGAAGGTTAAAAACTGTCCTGTTTCAAGCCTGTGTGGATGATTTTCAAGGCAAGTGACAATGCCAGGATTTGACTGAAAGCAAAAATGGGAAAGTTAGCAAAGAGAAAGAGAGTCTTGGGTGAAGGAACTGTGCTTTATCCTTAACACACACTTTTTTTTTTCTGCTGAAACTACAGCCACTAACACATTTACTACCTAGGTTCTGTCCTAAGTAGGGAGTTACCTATGATAATTTTTTTCACTTCAATTATTTTCAGTTGTACAGTTCTTTCCTAACATAAACTTACTCATTTTTACCTTTCGCAGTTCTCAGCATGTTTAGTAAACTATATTGTTGTTGATTCTAAATAGTCAGATTGTTTTACTCCATAGCAGTAGCAAATTGGCCTACTTTTTCTAACTTCAAACTAGACTATACTTCTGAAGTAGCTTTCATAGATGGCAACAGAAGTCTCACACAGAAACCCCTCTGCAGTAGGAGGACAGTTTCTTTAGAAGACCTTGTGGTGCAACTCACATCAAAAGACAGATAGTGGATTTGCAAGCAAATCTGCAATGTAGAGACAGCTCTCCCTGGTCTCCCAGAAGTGGAAGGACTATCATGTAGTATAAAACTTTAATTAAAGATTTAAAAGCAAATTTGAATCATAAATACCCATCTTCCTATGCATGGTTGCTAGTCCATTAAAACCAATATATCAGCAAGCTTATCTTCAAAGGATGCAAGTACCATAAAGAATCAGAGAATTATCCATCTACAAGCTTCAACAAGAAAACAGGACCACAATTTTTTTGCTGTTCAGTTATATAAATCACTCTTATTTTTTTGACAGCAATAACTGTCAGGTATTGTGGGGCTTTTGTTTGTTTTTGATTTTTTTTCTTGCAGGTATTTTTATTTATTTTTCTTTTCAATTTAGCAGGCAGGACTGGAAGAAGTGACTTTGATCGATGCCACCCATCTAAAGGCTACATTATCATAAAAAGAGGCACTTAATTCAGAGAGCTTACAGAATATTCATTGCTCTCCAGAGAGAAACAGACTACAAGAGGAGATCAAAGAAAACAAGGACATCACCAGGATTCCAGATTCACAAAAATTAAACCCAAATATCAAGTTATGAATCAAAAGGAAAAAAAAAAATTTTTCCTTGCCTTGACAGGCAATCAGCACAAGTCATGAAACGGTCATGTATGGTTCATGAAAATCATGGGAACAAGTGAGTCTCCCGTTCTTTTTGGAGAGACCAAAGAACAGGCCATGCAAATCATAATGTCACAAACCTTAATTCAGATCAAATCCAACTTGTTATACAATCCTTTCTAGTTTGACTATTAATATATCTAGACTGGAGATAAGATAAACAACTTGCTGCTAGATGAGTACGCCTCTAGTAAAAACTTCCAGAGTTGTGAGATGGAGCTGAAGTTATCTCCATTTTATAAAGCACTAATACAAGAACGAAAAGATATCCTCTCCAACATTTTACAGCAGCACTAATAGCAATAATATTTTTTGCAGTCTTTGCTTTCACAGGTTAAAACAACGAAGCGCTCAAGTTTCTTCTCAAAATAGGTTCTCCATCCACTTTAGCATTCTAATAGTCCTCCTCTATACCAGTCCATGTTTATAAGAAGAAAGTCTAATTCCATACCTACTTCAGGGTGTTCCTAAGCCAGTCCTATCCCAAGGCTATGCCTGCTTCTCTCCTAATCTCCCTATTTCTTTCACTTTCAAAAGAGAACCAAAACATTATTGTGTTACATTTTAAGTAATGAGTTCCTGGTCTTAGCACTCACCAATGATTTCTTTTAGGTGGAGACACTAAAGGGATTTTATTTCAGATGTATAACAGGCTGCTAAAGTGAAACACTCTACACAGCTGTGTAGCAAATAACAAGTGATAACAGTGCAAAGTTATAGCAGCTCAGAAACTTCTATCTCTTACTTGTGTGATGTTTGAGATGAAGATTTCCTTGGACTCTTCTCCTGTAGTATCCAGCACTTCAAATTCATCACCAAAGTCACAAAACAAACGTGAACATATTCCATACACATCTGCACTGATGAACTACAAGAGAAAGTAAAAGCATCAGTATTCCTGATACAGCAGAAGCCAAAGAAGTGACTTCCCACATTCAACTCTGTCCAATGTTAGAAGATACAAGTTCAATCCTGGTTCAAACCCATCACATGCACCCAGGCAACTGACTAAATGGCCAAGCACTACTGTTTTATTCAGGACAACTCAAAATTGAGTTGCAGCAATATGCAGCCCTGTGATTTTTACTACTCTTAAATTTGCTCCTTAAGAACAAAAGCAGCAGACATTGGTTAATAGCAGAGAAAAAACGGTAGGCATTCAGGTAGCATCAGACACATGTACAGAATTGAGAAACAGGGAAGAAAACAGCATCACTGGAAGCAGAATGCTCCCAAAATCCACACTTCTCCAAAAGGGTATCTGTGTAAGACTATATACCCCACAAGCTGCTTTATCAATTTCTATGAAGAACATGAGGGAGGTCCAAAATGTTTGCTTTAGGGATTAATCATGGTTTTCACCTCTGTATTACCTTAATAGGTGGCTGCTGAGCATGACAAAAGTCATTAATCTTCTTCTGCAGCAACAGGCTTGCTTCAGTCAAAATGACACACTGTCAACAAGAACACAGATAAGGTTAAGACACTGAGAGCAATCAACATCTTCAGGCAATGGAAAAAAGTAGCAGCAACAGCCAGTTACTTGGGTGCCCTGAATCCCTAAGCTTCCCTTCCTTGCAAGCAGCAGAAAAAGCAGTCTTGAGCCATCAGAGATGGCAGATGGAACAACGGGAATAGCTCCTCATTGCAACACAGAATTGCTCACGTTTCATTAGATTCATACACACAGACATACACAACACGTATATAGACTGCGTTCCTGCTCTCTGGAATACAAAGCACAAAACACATTCTGAACATCCATGCAGTGGGACTGTAAAAATCAAAACAAACAAAAAAAAAGTCACTGTGTTACCATGGAATAAGAAGCGTAAAAAAAAAATGCATGGATATCTCAGTTATTTATTGTCACAACAAATGTCGGTACCAGGAACATAAAATCATAGTTTCAGCCTTAGAAAACAACAGTCACCAATCAACAAACAAAAAGACAATTTGACTTGTCTAAGACAAGACAAGAGCTATCTGCTTTCCCACCATCATCTCAAAATATTTTTGTCTGTTTATATTTTCTTGACTTAAATTATTAAAAAAAAACAAAACAAAGGGGAGTGGGTATTGTTCTGAGGAAGGTCCCCTGTGTGGCTCCTTTAAATACAGTAAATACCTGGTATTGCTTTAGGAATGACAGATCTGTGGTTTCATCTAACGGCATAGTTGATGCTGCCACATGGACGTATGGATTGAGTTCTGCAATGTGATGAAGTGTAGCCTCAGCCCTGAAAGAAAGGTAACTTTCAATTTTTTATCCATTTATAAATTATATTTTCAAGACAATTCCATGCCACGCATGACCTACAAGAGTCCCTTGGGAATTCAGCTAGTGATGGTGACTTCAACTCATTTGGTCAGATTTTCATTCCCAGTGGGTCTGAGGAAAACAGCTCTGTCCAACACACATGTGGACCCCACCATTTTTCTGGTGTCACAGCTGTCTGCTAGTCTTATGCAGCTGGCTGAGGAAGCCAAAATAATAAAAAAAATACCCCTCCTTCCATCTTGCTACATTTGCATGAGAGCATTTGATGTTTATAAATCTGCTAACCACAAGACCTGAGATATAGGACTTGGACAGGGTACCAGATCCAACCTACACTTCCCATGATACCTATCTGGGCACTGTAGTCAAAGGCAGCATTTAATGAGCACCTGATGTGCGTTAACATTTCGTAGACAGTGAACTCAAATTGTTACTTCCTGCCAAGTTCAGCCCTTCACCCTGCCAGAGATTTCACCAACCTGTTCTTCTGACTGGTAATATCATCTTCACGGATGAAGAAGTTGATCCCTAAATCCCGTTTCATACACTGCTTGGTGTCATGAACTGTAAGAGCCTAAGAGAAGTCAGGCAAAAGCATTTACTGGAAGAAACATACATGGTCACAGTACTCAAAAGGATTCACTAAGCCCCACATAAAATGCTGGAGGACTAGAATTGCAACAAGGCTCATTGTATCATGGCTAAGCACTAACTTCACCAACTTCTTTGCAAAGAAAGCTCTTAGTGTTTGAGAGATAAGGACATATCTGGAAGACGTATTTGACTAATCATTTCCTCACAGGCTACAGTGATGCAAGAGCATTTAAAAAACTTACAAGATTATTTTCGTTACCCTGCAATTATATTGCAACCTCAAGCTATAAATGAAAGCACTCCAAAAATGGAAACAAGTTTTTTTAAAACAAAAAGGAAGGGTTTAAAGGGCACTTGTCTAACAAAATTAATATCAGAAGGAAAAAAGTACTTATTGGATTAAAATACCCAGCCACAAACAGAGCCTACTGGGTAAAATAAAAAGACATATGTTGTGAACAGTTTGGCCTTTAAATTTGTACTACTCAGTATATCAGAATGTGAATAAAATCATTCAATGTCTTATTAGCAGTTGGCTAATATGAGATCTCAGAATGCTTCTCCTCAGCATTTCAAAACTCTCACCCTTACCCCAAGAATTCCCATACAATAAAACTGTTTTACATACCTTTACCCCAGCTAGTACTATATTTTTGGCTGGAAGAAAGAAAAAAAGAAAGAGAGAAAGAGATTGCTGCAGATTTCTGGCAAAGCTATGTAACTTTTATAGGTGGACAATAACAATATGCCATTCCTAAGAACTTTACAGTTGAAGGGTTTGTTTTCTTCTAAATGCGGTTCAAGGGTTCTCTAGTACCACTGAGAGCTGAAGAATATGGGCACGGTTCAAAAGGCTCTCTACAGCTGTTCATCCTACAAAGACAACTATAACTAACACACTAAAGACAGGAAACGGTAGCATCTCACAGCTCTGTTCTGGCCTCTGGTACTGAGTGACATGAAGCCAACAGAAGAGGTAATATCTTGGATAACAACTGACCAAGACAAGTCTTGTTCTCAAAGAGCAGAGGAAATTATTAAGTGGCCCTCAATACCAGAACAATTTTGCATCTTGGGTCAAATCACATCTATTCACTCTACCCACCCCCATTTCCTGCATGGGAGCAATTCAGCCTATACATGTGTCTTTATTGGGATCAATACTGAAGTCTAAAGGAATCATGTGGATTACCCAGACTCAGCTTCCACCCAAAATTCAAGATTTTGAGTAAAGTGAGTTGGTCTACAGCTGCACATTTGCAAGTAACATTTAAAATATTTCTCTATTAAAAAGCTTACCAAATAAAGTTCAGAATTTTACTGTTTTCATGAATATATTGTCTATGTGCAACATAGCACAAATATATACATATTCATTCAGTAACTGAAGATACATTTATTATTTCTAAAGTAAATTTTAGATGCACGCTAGGGCAGAATATTTATATACTCTTGGGTCTGCTTAAGAAAATATTGCCTAAACTTACCAATCTCCACACCAAGACCACCTATACCACTCAGGAACACGTGGGACTGAGCCATCTTCTGCATTGCTGTATCTCCAAGCACATATCTCTGGCGACTACAGCCAAGATAAATCAAATCAGAGCAAGATATAAACGAATTCAAGAACATAAGAACAGAATTCCCAGGGATTTCAAGAAAGTTAACAGTCTTAATTAAAAGTTGCTCTTGCTTTTCTTCTCCCATCCCAGTAAATTTCCAGTCAGCAATAACAAGTTCTGATGATGAATTTGTGCCACTAGTGACACATGCACATTTATAGTTAGCAGCCCTCCATTCAATAAGTATTTGAGGCTATAACATGCACACAGTCACACTACGTAGCACTTCAGGAAATACACTTACAACAAATAATATCTATTATTATCATAAAATACTAAGATAATAAATGGATTAAGCTATTGAAACAAACCATTACACATATTTGTTACAGGCTATATAAACCTAAAGCAAGAGGAGCAGCTTCAGTGGACAAAATGACAGGTCAGCTCTCCTTTGTTAGGAAAATGAAGCACAACAGCCAGGTTTCTGGGGACATGAACATTCAAAGAGCACAGACATCTTAAGAGGATCACACCCTGAGGACCACACAGATACACAGAATATTTAAGCTTTCTGCACATCCCCAAAGGGCATTAACAACCCCCTTGGAACAATCAGGAAAAAAGTCATGGACTTGCACAGCTTGTGTGGATCTTGTCCCCTTAGCTTTATCTACCACCAATCATCTCAGTGCAATTTCTTAGCAGAGTCACAAGAGAGCTCTCCACAGTCTTGGCTAAAATAGAAGCAACTCATCTGCAGGTTGTTCTCTTATCCAGATCTTTCACACAAGTCTGAAGATACTACAGTTATTTATCTCAGAAGATAAGAGAAATGTTGTTGTTCATGAGGACAGAAAAGTGACAAAATTGTCAAAGCATAAACAAGCTGAAGTCAGAAAGCAGAAGCATCAGTCCAAAAACACATGCACTATTGATACTTTCCAAACTTCATTTCCAAACTTCATTCAACGCTAGTATATAATTGTGCTTTTTACTGGCAACACTAATTGACAAAAAACAACTGTCAAATTACCAGTAAAAGCTTAGTCTTACGGGAGGATTTGCTTCCTTCTGCAACTCAGCTAGTTCTCACGGTTAGCTACAGGTTTCAGAAATCTGGGGAGAAACTGATTCCATTCTATATGCCAGACTGTTTGTTTTTACCTCCTTTCAAAAGCAGGGACACAGCAGCATTAGTGCTCACACCTCTAACAGGCATCAGATACTGTTTTCAAGTTTTGGCTTTAACAGAAAAGCATGTAAATGCATATATCACTGAAAAGTCAGGAGTGCACACAAATCGGATAGTCTTACCTATATAAAGCATCATCAATTTCCATAGAATCTGTCGCCATGATGCAATGTAATTTATTTGCACTAGGAGGATTACAAAAAGGTAAAATATGGTTATCCTGGAAGCAACTTCACAGATTGTACCCGTCCCCCTTAAATTATTCAACAGAAGAATCATAAAATACAAAAAGTGATGTTACATAATAGTCATTTTGAACTTGAAGAAACCTACAGATCAAAACAGCACTGAAGCAATTAAAACGCACAGGAGCCAAAAGACAAGAACTCACAAACCTTCAACTGATGATTTCAGAAGACAGAGAGTATTAATTGCCCTACTGAGAAGTCCCAAGATTTAATTCTTGTATTTGTCACAGTTGGATTTAGTAAGCCTAAAATTGCCTTTCATGTTACCAGCTGCAAGTTGTTCAACTTTCATCTGCTTGATTGCTGCTTATTTGGAAGAGAAGCCAAGCATCTCAAAACAGCTAGGCATAGCTATTCATGCTGTGTTATTTCTATGCTAATCAAAAAATACTTACGAAATTAGCTACCGTTATACCTAATTCAAGAGTAAATACTTTTTACTCTTTGAAAGCACTTTTGAAAAGCAGTTAGGGAGAACTATCTAAAAAGTAATACTTTTCTTAGGTCATCCCATAAACTTTGCATTAAAGCAGCATTTAATTGAGACATTAAGCTGAAGAGTTAAACAGGATTTTAAGAGTATAGCATTTGCACTACTAAGGCCTCAGTCAGCAAATATCTTTTCATTGCTAGATTACCTTAGCTGGGCAAGCACTAGGATTAACTCTGCCTCTGGGCAGACTGTTCCTTAGTTATGTAGTCTGGGAAGCAGCTAGCAGGGAAGCGGCACCAAGGAAGGTGCCCTGACCTGCTACTGGCCGTCACCATGTGCGGCGTGAGCACAACCAAGCCTACAACTACCTGGCGCATCCTCTTACAGCTCCCTACCACCCACCTCGAAATGGAAGATTTGGAAACAAAGCTAACAACCTTCTCTCTTTGGAAATACTATGTAGCTTTTTCCTGCCAAGATCACGGATGTGAAGAGATACCAAGTGACAGCTTTTAAGGTCTGTGAGGGTTAACGCTTTCTCTTTTTTTTTAAGGGGGGGTTTTTGTTCGAGAGGTGACTCTGGCATACACAGCATTTGTTCTAAAACACATCTGCTGCCCCTAACTGCTCGGACCAACTTTCAGACCCCAAAAGTCATAGCCCCTCTGGGTTTTCCAAGGGGTCGCGCCGCAAGCGGGCACTAAGAGATGGAGCTAGACAGGAAAGCAGAGCCCAAACATCCCACTTTGAGTTACTTCACAGGTTGGAGGCCACCCACCGCACACCCAGCGGTCCCCTCCGTCCCAGCACGAGCTCCCCAGGACGTGGAGAGTGGCCAAACCCAGCCGGCAAAAAGGGCTTCACGGCATCACCCACCAACTGCCTGTGCCAACCTACTCCTACAAGCCCCGGGCAGCCCCTGCTGAGCCCGCTTCAGACAAAGGAGTGTGATGCGGTCAAATATAAAAAATACATATTAAAAAAAAAAAAAACCTCTGGAAAAAAGGAGGATGGATTAATTTTTTAATGCCTTTAATTAACTAAAGTCTTACCAAAAGTGGGTAATATCCTGGAGAGAATGATGAAAATATAGAGTGAAATGCACAGCTGTTCCTAGAAGAACTTCTGGTTTCCCCCTCCCTTTTCTTTTCTGAAAGGGGTGAGCTCAGCTCCCACTGACTTAAGAATTCCATTCTTTAATTGCAGCAAGAACTGCCTGAGGCTCAAGTTAGCATAAATGATTTGACTGTGTAAAAAATACAAGGTAGTATGAAGCTGGAGGCATAAAGGAGAATAAGCAGCCAAGCAATATCACTTTAGCAAACTTTGTTGGAGATTTAAAATGGTAGAGAATGAACCTTGCGGCGGCAGCGGCTGAGCTGCGTTTGGTTCGGGGCTCGAATCAGCGCACTGCGCGCGGGCCTTCTGTCCTGCTCGAAGAACGCGTGCCCCAATAATAATAACAATCATTTAAGCACCGTGGTTTTTAAAAATGCCATCGTTGTGCTTAAGGGTAGCCGATTTTCAAAAGTCCGCTTTGATTTCAGTTACTCGTGATGTTCTGTTCCTGCCCGGCAGGACCGAGCCAGATTTAATGCTTCCTCTTGGCTTCTCAAAAAATAACCAGAGTCATTTCCCGTAGGGAAAAAGAAAAAAAAACAAATACCCGAACATACTCTAGACTGTACGTGATCCTGTTCAGGGATGAAAATTTGGTTGTATTTTTGTGCTACCGTGAAGCAGCTAAATAAAGCCTAAAGAGATTGTTGATTGCTCTTGAGAAAAGTGTCATGTTTGAAGAATATTTTGGGCTGAGTCATTCCTCACTTGAGAAGAGTTTGGGGCTTTCTTGGTGGGGTTAACATAATTCATGTAGAATATGAGATGCTTCCCGCTGTGCAAGCCATGATGACTGGAAAAGGTCATTGTGGAATTGTAACATTTTATTTGAAAAAATATATATAACTGAGGTAAAATCTCTGTCGGCATCCTGTAGTACACGAGTAAAAAATAAAATAAGCCATTTCTCTATGTTGCTTGGATTTGGAGGAACTTCTCGGGAAAACAACATCCCAGTTTTGTTCTCTCTTTGCTTGCCTTTATATCACCCCATCACCATACATTATTCGGACATTTC
>NW_010588058.1:0-60246 GCF_000705375.1 Tinamus guttatus
TCGACCCCTGCCTCACTACAGCCTCCTGAGCCTTGCCTTCTCCACCCTAAATAACCCCATCTCCCTCAGCTGCTCCTCACAAGATCTGTGCTCCAGTCCCTTCACCAGCTTCACTGCCCTCCTTTGGACACGCTCCAGCACCTCAGTGTCCTTCTTGCAGCGAGGGGCCCAAACCTGAACCCACTGTTCGAGGTGCAGCCTCGGCAGCACTGAGTACAGGGGGACAACCACTTCCCTGGTCCTGCTGGCCACACTGTCCCTGACACAAACCAGGCTGCCCTCAGGCTGGTCTGCAGCTTTCCAGTAGTGCAGCCACTACTAACTTCAGCTGTTAAAAACATCTCCCTGGAAAGCAGTACTGGCCACTATGTATCAGATCATTTTTCTGTCAAGGCTGCTATTTTTCACTAGTAAGCAGTCAATATTCATTGCTCCAGAGAAAAACACAAAACCACATCATACTAACATAGTGTAAAAATAGAAGAAAACACTGGGTTGACGTCTGAGAAAGGATTAGCTTGCTCAAGATGCTAAATTCTGTGATTACAAGCAATTGGGCTGGTCACTGCTTTTTTAAATCTAGTTACACAGCTAAGCCAATAGACTCCCCATGAAAACAACCTCACTGACCTCTTCTCACAAATGGCAAAGACAGAAGATAAAGACGCCTCCTGAGCATTGTGTTTCCACCACCTAGCAAAAGCATTAGAGATGAACATGAGAACACAATCTGGAGTTTGGACACTTCAGATATAAAGGACTTTGGATTCAGGTCTCTGGTTCGACATACTATGAAGACAAGGCCTTGACAATATATTTGCTGTTTCTTTAGGAGGAGAGAGCTGGGCAAGCTGTGGAAGGAGTCCTGTCTGCTTCCCTGTCACACAGAAATTGACTGTTTGGTGATGGAGGATCTGCGCTTCCATTTGCACCCTCTCAGCTGCAAGAAACAAATCCAGATTTAGATGGCAAACCTTCTATCCTTGATTAATGGGCATTCAAATGCAGAGATTTGGTCTGGGTGCATCTCTAAACAGAAAGCTTAATCAAACAGCTTGTACCTTTCGGAAGAGACATCAGTGCAATAACTGTTGATTAATGATGCTTCCCAGAAGTGCTTCATTATTCACCAAGCATGAAAGTCCACCTTCACAAATGACTTTATGTCACTAATAGAGGCTGTTTTCAGGAACCAAAGGGAATTGAAAACTCAGTGCAAAAAAATTTATTCTTCTTTGTTTGACAGTAGGAGGACTGCTGGCTCTAATAATTTTCCACTTGCATTAGTTAAGCATTAGAAAACCAAACTAACTAGGCCGTGATTGCCAAAATTAACAATGAGAACTTTCTAAGAGTGAATTGATACTGTGCTCATAGTAGAAGTTCAGACAATTAAAATGTGCGTTCCAGAAAGGACACCAACATTAGCCTCACTTACCTGAGCTAGCTTAGGAGTCAGTTTTGAGCCTTGTTCCACTTTTAAATTCCTCTCTATCAGACAGCTCAGAAGCCTGAATGCTCTCATTTCAGATTTAGCCAAAAATAATGAAAATACAACAGATAAAATAAAGCTCAGTGCTATATATGAGTACAGGATGGCCTCATATAAAATGAGGTCAGCTTGGCTTATGTTGTACTCGGAGCACAAACGAACATAGTGAACTTTTTTTAGTTGTTCTTTTTGCATGCTGTACTTCATTTAGCATGAAAAGTATTTATGATATATATTGTCATTTCAGGTATTCTTGCCAAGCATTTTCTTAGTCTTTTCATAAATTTAAGAAACAATATAACAGTTCAGCACATTTAATAAACATACTTTATATGGAAATACTTTTTTGGATAGTAGCAAGCTACAGTTTATCTTTAAAAGTTCTGCTTTAAGAACTGATTTAAGACCTTATGCTAATGATGACTTAAATGCAAATACAAACATAAATTATCTGCATTGATAGTCCTTTACTGGATTTTAAAGACTGTAGATTAATCTGGAATGTGCTTAGAGACAATGTTTTAGCGAGAGCTGAGAAATATGAAAAAATATTTAAGTTTGTAACAGCGATGGGCTAAAAGTGCATTATGCTGCCTTGGGACCCAATGTAAGATCTTTTAGACAAAGAAGTGAAATACGGCACAGAGTTACAGCAGAGGAGAAAGAATTAAGTATAGTCTCTTCCACCCCCAGCTTGCACCAGATCTCTTGTGCATTCTTTGGATCAGAACTGCAAAGATATTCAAGTATCTGTTTGAAACAGAATTTTATGGGAATGACAGGTTTAGTGATTTAGGCACATATTGTCAAATGCACTTGGTAGTTTTGATTTCTCCCCTGGAGCACTGATTTGAGAACATACAAATGCATATCCAAAAAGTGACAACCAAGAAACTGGTGAGGCTCATTCATACAGTTAATGCTAAGCACTATGTCTAAGAGTCTTTTTGAAGTTTGATTTTCAGATCTGTGAATAGCCATAAACCAGATATTCTTCAGATCTTTTGGAAAACTTTTCAGGTTAAGCAGATAAAACACACCTTGCCTTTGTCCATCTTACAGCTCTCTTGTATTAGTTGTCTCTATCGGCAGCCTTCCTTTTAGCTTAACCTAATTTAACCTAAATAGCATTTCTCATCATTGTTACATTCATCCATCCCAGTGTACAAGGGAAAGGCATATTTTGAAGATGAGAATTAAAAAAGGCAACAGCAACAACCCATGCATTAGCCTGATAATATCATTTTCATCCTTAATTAATGAAACCAAATCTATTCATATCTTTTACTTTACAGAGTACGCTTTTGTGTGGTTCCCTTTCAAACATCCAGGTAATGTCAATCGAGATAGCTCTTGATCTGATGAAGCTGGCTCTGCTGTCAGACTTGTAGAGGATGCTTGCCATACTGTGAATCAGTACTACCCAGTTTTCATTACATTATGATGATAAGATTATTCTTTTCATTACTATTGGGATTAATGGCTGTCTTCTGATGTTGACCTTATTTCAAATGGTCGCACCACTTGTATATTCTCAGATGGCTGCCACCACCTCTATTCCCAAGGACTTTCCTTGAAGCCCCTGTAAATCCCTGGCTCCTCTTTTGCTCAGAAGTCCTCCAGCACCTCTGCTGGGTTGTGCTGTGAACATTCCCCTGTTGTCATCACTTGTTCTGGTGTGATTCTAATTTTCTTCACAAGTTTTAATTTCTTCCCTCAGAAAATATATGCTTGTATCCTGAGTGTGAACCAGAAAAAGGCCGGAAGATGTTGGGAGCGACGTCAAGAATTTGTGAAACAAAAACACCCAAAGAAATTGAATTTTCTTCTTTTTGTGAAGTACTTAACCTCTTCTGCTCTTTTAAATATCATTCAAGACTTCTGCCTTAATTAATACCAACTTTCTTGGAGAGAGAGAAATGTGAGAGCTTCCCTTTTGTGCAGTTCCCTGGAGCTGCTGGTGGGGTTGTGATGGAGGTGGCAGCCAGCAAATGGGGGTGTGAAGGATCCTGTCACTGCTGGCGTCCCTGTGCTGTTGCTACCGGGCCCACCTTCTCTATGGCTCTTTGCAGCAGCGAAGCTGGGAGCACTGCCATGGCTGGGGAACGAGAGGCTCCCAGGTGCTGGCTGTGGGCTAGGGAAGGGGTCAGAAGCACCCTGGCTGCCGTGGGGACGGGAAAGCACGGCTGCAGGGCAGGAGGGAGACAGCAGCCGCCGCACGGGCGCACATCATGCCAGGCCGTCTCTGCTTACAGAGGCTCCCTGCACTTCTGCTTCCACAGCGAGACCAAAGCTGCGACTTCTGGCACCGGCGGGCTGCCTCCTCGCAGGATGCTTTCCAAAGCAGATTGCTCACAACAGGACAGAGAGGCCACAAAACCCAGCTGCCTTTTGCTAGGGGAGGATAAGAGAAGGTGAAAACAATGAAGACTTGTAGCTTTCCTCCTGCCTCTCAATTAACGTAATTATGAGTTATTATTCATGTGATAGTCCCAAGTGTACTGGGCATTGTACCCTAGGTGTGTCACATTCTTACATCGTCTTCTTTTGATCTGCTGCAGGATAATTTTGAAGAGTCATGCTTAGATACTGCTGTAGGTTTTGCCTTCTGTCTCATTACACTTCCAAAGCTTGATGAAGTGGGTTATGATTCTTCAGAAGAGGTCTACTCACGGATGTCACAATGCCTTGCTTGCTTATGTACTTATGCAACACCTGCAGATTTCTTGTATTTATTTTCTATTTCCCAGTAAAATGTATTAAGTTCTGCTTTGGATCTGTCTTCCTCTCATTCCTTGTCCTTGAGACCCTTTGCAAAATTCTCTTTACAAGAGAGTGTGGGGCATTCATCCAGCCTTAGCTATACTTCTTTGCAAACTTACTAAGAAGGAAGGTAGCATTTTGGAGCATGTTCTACAGCAAAAGGTTCTGCTGCATGAATTGGATATGCCTTAATACCCCAGGTCAGAAATTAACCAAATCTAATGGCTATTCACAATATACGATTTCTACAGGGATTTGCATCTTACTTTTTCAAGTAGAGAACTGCCTTGTTGAATTTTTACAAAGACCCACCAGATGTCCTCCTTGTCCCACCAAAATGATGACAAACGACTATTTAACTGGCAATTTAAACACCTCTGCAGCAGTCCAGTGCTTAATAATTCTATAGATCTTGTAAAAATAGTTGCTATACTTGCACTTGGACATAAATAGCTGCTTTTATGCATAATATAGCAATAGCCTCAGCCCCAAGGGAAGAGTATGTGACCTGAGCACATTTCATATTCAGAGTGCTTGAGCCAAGCAGAGTTGACATTTTCCTGCCTATCTCACAGTGCACTGTGAAATGATGGGACACCTCAGGTGCCTGATTTCCATTACTAACAACTGATTGCAAACTGACTGGGACTGGTTTTAGTCATATATTTTTAGGGGAGTGAGAGGAAAAGGAAAGAATGCATGTAAATTTGGGGGCCTATTTATTACTACTTGGAAGATTAGATTTCTGCACAGAAAGGCATAAAAGCAGCCAAAAAGCTGACTGAGCTTATGCATATATACATACTTTTAAAAAGCTAAACAAGAAATAAGAAATGATTTCTCAGCGGCAGAATTAGCATCTTTGATACTTCATGGGAGTATTACACAGAGTATTTATTTTGGTTCACAATTATCATTTGTTATGATGCCAGTTAATCACCGGGCATGTTTAAGCATTTACTATAATATTGAATATGACATATTAGGTGCTGCTCCTACTTGATCCCTTTGCTGGCATAGAATGGGCTTCCTGCTCCTAAGAAAAATGCTTTCTGAGCAATAAAGGGAGCAATGCAGAAATGAGAGACTATAGAATGAGGACAGAAAGGTGTAAACTTGGAAATAACAAAGCAAAACATTTTCTAGACAATTCTTCGTGAAGTGACAAACGCGCAACCAAAATGATTTGCTTCACAGGTGGGTATTGCCATGAGAGGACAATCTGTAAAGTGACTTTTATTTGCATGCTCATCTGTGCATATGTTACTATCCATGATGGTGCACAATGAGCCTGAAAAACGTTGGTTGTGTTTCTCAGACAGATTTAATTTCATCCAGGGCTGCAGCAGTCAGAATCAAACTCTTTCAGATATAGCCATCTTTCCTTTTCTGCATACACCTGTTTCCACTCATTCTGACAGTTTAGTACTTAATGTGGAAAGGGCAGCAGGGCCTGACCATACGATCATGCTTACATTCCACAGAGTCTGGGACGAACAGGAGAAATGAGTCCCCGACACCTATTCCATAACCCACATGGAATAACGGGATATTTCAGGTGCTTGAGTTCTAGACATTGACAATTAAATGTGATCCCTGAGAACAAGAAATGTGCTTATTTGGTATCTTGCCAGCTAAACTGCAAGGCAAGATGCAGTGAATTTATTTTTCTGGCACCACTAGACACAATGTGAGCCAAAACCAGAACCTCAGCATCACATGGGGTAATTAGGTTTAAGAGGGTTGAGAGCCCATGATGAAATCAGCCAGGTTTTAGACATAGCTGGGAATGGAATAACATGTGCAAGCTACAGATGGCAAATTAACTTGTTTTCCCCATTTTCCTGTATCATGGAACTTCTATGTATCATACAGGAACAGCACTGGAAATACAAAGGAAAAAAAATCTCCCGAAACTGGGCACAAGAAGACGGTGAGCTGTCTTTGTTTTCTCTGTATCCGAACTGCCTACGTGTATAGCAGGATTAAGAATACTTCCTTCCTCCCACTTTTTGTCAGACTGGTCTGTTGGGATGCTTGGCTGTCAGGGGCAGAGAAGGTCTTTTACCCTGTGTTTGTACATCTCATAACACAGAGGAGGTCTCCATTTGAGAAGCACTTTGGATGACACGAGTAATAGGAATAACAAACAGTGGGGAGAACTTGACTGACATGATCTATTTAGGGGCTAAAGGTGTAAGGTGCAATCTTGCAGAATGCTTATCTGTCAAATTAGTGGCCAAAGGTACTGCGCATAGATAGTACTTTATGTGCTTAACCTCCTAGTTTCCTTCTCAATTTCTGCATGCACAATTCCATAGTATAAAATATGAGAAAACTGAAAAGGTTACATTAAGGATAAAAAGGGAAAATCTGGTTAATAACTTCAGGGATTTACTTCAGCTATTAAAAACAAATAAATTCCCAAATCTCTAGTGCAATTGAAATGGACATTTCAAATAGGTAGACGACAACTCAGTTGTAGCTCTAATGATAACAATATTAATATATTAATATATTAATATAAATGATGATTATGATTAATATAAAAACTGGCATAATTACTGTGAATATTCTACTGGATTTTGGAATAAGGAAAGAAGGAATTTTCATGCTTTCTAGGTTTAGGATAAACATAATTGATTTATGATTAAGATGAAGGTGAAGGCTTATCTTCCAAATATATTGCATTTCACAGAGAAATGAGGATAAAGGCATTTTTCTCATTTCTTTATGATATAGTATTTACAAGCCAGAGCAGCTAGGACAAATATTGGCGAGAGCTACTGCTAGATGAAGACTTGACATCATTCATGTGTGAGTCACGTCCATCTGTTGTATGGCATGAGAAAGATGAATGGGAGGTCAAAAGTCTAAAGAATAACATGAAGGAGGTTTTTAAATGATATACTTATAAAGAAATACAATTAGGAGAAAAGAGGTCCATATCTTCCTGTCAGTTCATTACAGGTCAGCTAAGCAACACTGATCACCAGGCATTTTTGGGGAACTAATGAGAGTCAGAGGTTAATAGTCTAAATTTGTGCCCTAGATCACCAGTTCTTGCCAACTTCCTACACATGGCAAGGGAGTGGCTTGGGCCAAGCCTCATCGTACTTCAGCTTAAAAAAAAGTGTGAGCGAATATTTTCTTATTTTAAGCAGGCTGTATCACCCAGTGAGCAACAGTTATTCCTGAAGGAATGCAAGTCCAATCCTGAGAAGCACCAGCATCCAGCAGTTCCCCTGAGCACGCAGCTGCTCAAAGAGGCCCTGGCCAGTCTCAGTTTCATGACTGTGCCAGTCCAATCCACAGTGTAACGAAGAGCAGAATGCTTCTTCGACCGAGCATCCTCAAGCTCATACTGCAATCAAGCTCAGCAATGGATCAAATCTGATGCAGTGCACTCATTTCCTGACACCACACATATACACAACCCTTTCCAAAAGGTGCCTCTTGCAAAGAGCCCAGTAAGCCAAGCAAAATCCAACTGCTTCAGAGCAAGTGAGAAGGAAGTTCTAGAGACTAGAAAAGTGCTGGGAAATGCCCTGTCCACACCTTTGTAAGTCATGGCTTCTATTTTAAACATCTCTCTATCTTACATTTGCAGCATTCAGCCTTCTCTATCCGTGTCTCAAACTACTAGCACTGCATTTCCTTGTTTATCAGCAAGGATGACATCCTATAGGCATAAACTGGATTAAAAACCATACGTGAATTCAAAGCCAGAGAAAGGATAGGTATGACTCTGGCCATTCTCTGTGATGAAAAGCAACTGTTTGTCTCCTCTGTGCACACCTGACCACTTGCTCTAGCAACCCCATGTCTGCAAGGCTGGCTGGAGTGCCAGGCAGCTACAGAGCTTCTTGACATTAGCAATTTATGCAGGAGCGTCCAAGCTCCGGAAACTAGGTTAACACCAACTAAATTCCCATTCTAATGCCTGCTGAAATCAAGGGCAGCACTGGCTATGGTTCATCCTATACAGCTTCCTCCAAACTAGTTTGCGCCGGGTCCTTATTGTGCCAACAAAATGCTCAAGACACTGGTGTAAGAACACTATAGAACCACATTCACAGCTAGTTTCCCTGTGGTATTGCAGCTCTACTCCTCCCTCAACCCAGAATAACTCCTGAAAGGGTATAGGAACCGCAAGTTCACAAGTTTGTTTTAAACACCAGTCCTTATATCAAAAATCTCTTTCTCATTAACTTTGCTAAAACACATGGCACTCAAGTCCTAGGTGCCTTCGAAATGGCTATCACTCTGCACTTAAAGGTTAAATGTAAAAAGAACAAACTGAACACATATATCACATACCTTTTAGGGCCCAGACATTAGAAAGCAGAAACCTAATCTTTGGAATTTTTCAGTATAAATAACTGAGCCTGTTTATTCAACTTCTGAAAATGTCTTCTCCACTGTTACAAGAAATATTTTCTCGCTAGTGCTTTGGGGAAAAGAACTACTCCTCTTTCATACTATCATTTTCACTGTTTTCAATTTATCACGAGCAAATATAGCCTATTAAGAAAAGTTATTCCAGTGTATTGCTGTTTTAAAGCAGAAGGAGGGATACTGGAGGCAGTGAGAGAATAGCCTGTTTTCTTGAAAAATGAGTTTTTTAATACAATTCATCTTGTCCACGGTTGTTGCTTTTATTAAGAACGACCTTGCTGACTTCTCCAGTTTGACATAAAAAGTCAAGATGGCAGCCACAAAATACCAGAGAGATGGTGGCAGGCTGCTCTGCCTCTTCCTTATCTCAAGAACTGAAGTTATAATACTGAAAAGGGTAAAAAAAAAAAAAAAAAAAAGGTCATATTATGATGCACTTTACTGAACATTGATCTCTGTGTATTTTTCATATGTCACTGGTTAATGCTTGCATAGTGCTTTAAGAGTTTAAAGCATATCTTGAAAAGTTGCTAATATTTACTAAGTGGCAAGGCTTCCTTTAAACCACTAGACAAAGAAACGGTGAGACTCTTTGAAACTGTTGCATGTATGTTCAATTGTAAAAGCAGAGCACGCACACTAAAATGTGATTATTTATGTATTTCTAGTTAATCATGTTGCCTTACAGAATAACAAGAAGGGAGACTTTACAAACTACAAGCCACAGCCAAGCAACTGCGGCTATTCTGCAATTTCCAGCCTCTCCCTTTATTGATTAATAGGATACATAGGCCTTAACCTACATTCTTAAACCAAGTGCCATGGAATTTGCTTGGAAAAACAAAAACAAAACCACCAAGGTTGTACACCACATGCTGAGAGCACTAATCCTGGGGCATTGCTCCTCCTATTGCAAGAGGGCCTGGCTGAGCATCGAGCAGAGCTACACAGCTGTGCAGAGCTGAATGTCTGTGCCAGCAGAACCCTTCCAAGGCACTCCTAAGCAAAATATAAAATGGATAATCTTGAGGTTGTAATAATCCTATAAATTCTAACAGCAGTTAGTTATATTAGTTATATATATTTTTGGGTTATTTTTTGCTTCTCTACTGATCCTTCTGAAAAAAAACCTTTATTGTACAAAAAAGTGCCACGTTTTTCCATGAATCATAGACTTATTACTGATTTTTTTTTTCTAGTTTGGACAAAATTTCCCTTCTTGCCTTAATATTGGGACACTTGGTCAGCAAGCTCAGCAAAGGACCTGTGCCGAAGAACTGAACTAGAATTACAATTCTGTGCCTATCCCTATGCATAAATGTCTACATATCAGGAAAGTTTAACTAGATGGAGTAAAACATCTTCAAGATTGTAAGTGCCAAGTATTATTATAATCTATGACCTTCAGCTAATGAAGGAGTGGCCTGCTCATGTCACATATTAGATCATGATGCAATGTGAGCACTTCTGACAAAAGCTGTACATGGCCTAGTGTGTCTAAGTCTTTGCTCACTCCCACATGCATGGCTGTTGAATTTTGTCAAGACACAGGATTTGGGGAAAGACAAGGGTGTGTATGGAGTAATCTTTAAAAAAATCAAAGCTTTTAACAAGAAGCCCTGTGACAGATTTCAAAGTAAAGGAGTATGAAAACCTCTAATTTAACATATCTCAAATCACCAGATCTAATGCGAATTCAGACATGTTAGAAGAGAATTTCTGCACTGATGATGATAGCCAAAGTATTTAAATAATGTGCTCCAATATGGCCTTAGGACCTCTTACAATTTCCATGGATAGTAACTTATTTTTCTTTGTTTCTGTCACTTTTTGTGAAGTCCCCCCCACCTTTTTTTTTTTCCCCTAAAGCTCTTAATGTGGTAAAGAAGCTGTCAAGAACAGTTAAATCAATTTATAAATCCCCATGTGAAAGAGTCCATCACACATTTTGAATATCTCAGGAGTTCAAGGACAGTGGGCAGGAATCTGATCTATGTTTCAATAATATAAAACCAGACTAATTTTAGTGAACTTACTGGCATTCCTCCAGATGTCAGTGGAAATAATAGAGAGCAGAGCATGGTTCAGGAAGTGAAAAATAAAACAGAAGACCTGTGTCTTTCACCATTGATGCTGTAACTTGTGACAGAAACCTTTTCTGAAGCTGCGATGTGTTGGTGTTCCAGCCATGCTGAACTCATTTACTTTGGCAGTTCCTTGATTGTTCCACTGTCTATTTATTTGAAATGGAAACCCAGCCATATTGCCTGCGCCTTCTCCCAGCATTTGATTACACAATATATCTTCCATTTTTAGTAATCAATCACTGCCAGTGCTATTTCCCCATTGTGTACCACAGCGTTACATGGCTTTTGGAGATGTTTCCACTTGAACATGAGTCTAAAGGAAAAAACTAAAAATAAAAAGAAAGTGTCTAGAATGAAAGCGAGGAATGTCTATGTTAGTCCATGCATTTGCTTAGTCATTTACAAATCATTTATTTGGAACATATGCTTTGCAGACATTCAATGTGTTTCTCAGTTTGGGGTGTCAGAAGCCAGAGATTTTAGTTTCAGATAAGCAAACCTTGTTTTTTCAGAAAGATTCAGGACCTGTCACTATTATAGACATCGTCTAGCTGGCTAAGCACAACTCCCATGATGTGGCTGTTCAATATCAGAGACAGATGAAACAAATGTCTGGCATTCTCTGGATTCTATTCAAAATAAGTAAAAAATAAGGTAGATAAGAGATGGGTCACATATAATGAATTCTGTGCACCACTTAAGATACACTCCAAATGGGTGGTAAAAAAAAAAAAAAGGGGGGGGGGCACCGAAAGAAGATTTCTAATAGAAGAAATCTAATAGAATTAGTCCAGCATGCTTAGATAAGTTCTATTATCCTTATTGTACAGGTGTACAAACTGAGGTATGGAGGTGAAAAAACTGCCGTATATCAACGAGCAGGCCAGGGGAGAATGAGGAATAAAGCTAAGGGGACAAGAATAAAGGTCAGGTTTGAAACCAAAAGAGATCTCTGATAATGAAACGGGATACAGCAGACAGCCACAGCTTGAGTGCAGAGTCCCTTGCCTGCTGAGGCAAGGGCAGACCTGTGGATTTATAGGGACGGGCAGGGATTCTGTCAGCATTGAATTACGGTGGGCGAGCCCTTCATTGGGCTGTAGGAGGGCTGCACTACTGCTACCCAATCGATTAGCTAATTCCTCAGGAGCAGTGCTCCTGTCACCAAGGGCCGGTCAGTTTTAAAGGGTAGTAATTTCCTCTCTCGTTATTCTGCTAAAACTCTCCTTTCTGTCTCCTAGATGGCCACTGTCTCTCCACACTGGCCATGCTGAACTTCGGGTCTTTTCATGACACATCATCTCCTACTGCCTTTTCCCTATTTCCTTCTCCTTGTGCCAGCATCTCCAAAGCTGGGCCCACACCCAACAGCTCTCTTCTTTGATAGTTAAGAACGCAGGGATTGCACATGCAGGCACACTTAGACTATGGGCGTAAAAGGCACCATAGACAGAACAAGTGAGCTCATTTTTCAGGAGTCCACAGCTCCTACAAACTCCACTGGAGCAGCCTCGCAGGCACCTAGCACATGCTCAGGGGATATTGGCCTTAGAAGAGAAGCTCAGCCGTTTTACCACTCGACTTCCTGAAAGAAGGCATTGAGCCTTGGCAAGCGGGATCACGGAATGGCAGGGGGTTCATCATCACATCTCCCAAAGCAGCGGGCAAGCCTATGTCTTTGATGAGAAGTGTTCAAGTAGATGAGCAAATTGAATGAAAACAGCGAGAAACCAAAAAGAGAAACTAACCAAGCAACCAACCAAGAGCAGGAATTCTTTTTACTGTGTTTGCAGTTATTCCTTCCCACACTATCATGAGGAGAGACCACCTCAGCTGCAGGGTATGTAAGTCTCAATCCACTGCTATGCTTAACTAGAAGTTTAAAAGCAAAGGGTGAAACTTCCACTGAACTGGCATCTAAGTTACACCTCATTAAATGGAAAAGTGACATACAGAAAAGTGACAGTGTATGAGTTGGGGCTTGCTATTTTTTTTCAGCATATGAACATTCATTTGTAAAACTGGTTCTCTCGTTATTGTGTCAAAATGAGAGATTCCCAGCAGGGTGGTTGACAGGTTAGACAAAGAGCCCTGTTCAGCGAGACAACTGTTACGCAGGTGTTCGCAAGTTTTCCCTGCAGCATTTGTATGGGGCACATGAACTGTGCTTGGGCTTGATACACCCCTGCCCTATCTGAGATTTCATAATTATTGCCATGGAAGCCAGGGAGAAGAGGTGTTTGGACTAGCACTAGAGTATGTGAAACAAAATAGGAGGGCTGACTAATATTTTGCTTCCCGAGAAGGTTGTTCACTGCATTCACTTGTTACAATAAATGTTGTTTGTGGTTCTCTGCATTGAACACTGACACCAGAGATTCACTTGACTGGAAATATCATCATTTTTGTTGAGAAGCCTCTAGCTGTCACGTACCATGGGTACAGGTCAGAGCTAAGGATGGCATGGAAGCAGGTACAGATCATTCAGAGATCAAAGCTGCTCCTTTCATTTTCATCCTCCTCCTACATAAGAGAGTACATCTTGTACCCTTATTTTCTTTCACATCATTATAAGCCACATCCAACACAGACAAAAAAAGGCCTAATTATAGCATATGGTAGTCAAACCACTGGCTCCTATGGGCTTATGAAATATCCTGTTCTTTGGAATAAGCATTCAGCTGAAGCTGTAGAAAAGCAAATTAAATTCCCTGAGATTATAGAATCATAGAATTATAGAATGCTTAAGGTTGGAATGTGTGACTTTCATCAAGCCTCGGGTTCTCTGGGCACGGAGCGTTCCGACAACTGCTCGAGGCAGACAAACCGCTCAAGAGCATTCCCTTCTCAAAGCAAGACAGAAGAACAACAACTTGACTAACCTGGATGGAGGCATTCAGGAGCTGAACAGGCATGTGAAAAGCAGATCAGTTGTTGCCATGGTACAACCTGGAACACTGTGTGGACAGACGTATGAGGAAACCTCAAATGGAAAAGGCCCTGAGTAACCTGAGCTAGTTTGATTGATTCTGAACGGTGGATTGGGCTAGGTGACTTCTAGAGGTCCCCTGCAATATCAATTATTCTAAGATTCTAAGATTCTTTTCATTTGTTATGGAAAGAAGATACTGCTGTTCGCTGGTACAAACTAAAACTACGCCTACTTGCATCTTGTTTTAAAAACACCTTTAGAACTGTTATCAAATTGCAAACAAAAATACAACACAAAAAGTTACTAAATACAATTATTTTTGTTCACTGTTTTGTTTTGTTCAGTAATATCTTGCGCGTTCTAGCCGTTTATTTTGTAAACAATTGTTTCTCAGTCCAGTTGGTCTGTATACACGCAGCTGAAGTACTAAGCTATTCCAGCAAGCAAATCCCTCATTATGTGTCTCTTTTTTGGCATCTACCTTAGTGTGGTGCTGCCAAGTACCAGTCCACTCTCAGTGGTTATTTGGAAGGCAACTGTGAAACAGTTCATCAGCAACGATTGAAAAGAGTGTTTATGAAATCATTGTTGTGATCTCATGGAAATCCTTTCAGGAGGGAATTAGAAACTTCCTCCCTGCTCTGCTTTCAACCAAATGCTTATTCTTATTATTAAATAATTGTTTGTTCCTTTCTCCTCACTTCATTTATGACTATCCACCTCTTATAGACTGAAGATGATTCTTTCTTTCTCCTATCTCTTTCTCTCATCTTCACCACCCAAAGCAGACCTAAAATTTAGCCATTAACTCACCCAAGCAAGCCCTATACTAACTGCAAAGACCATTACAAAACCAGCCAGAGCAAATAATCATAATGCAGTAACTGCTCCAGAAACAACATAACCCAGGCTTCTTAGTTTCTGCTATGGTCTCAGGTCTCATCAGTCCAGGAGAGGAGAGCTTGGACACAGGACATCGATCCAAACCTGCAGCACAGAACATAGCTCCAGAGAGAAAAGAAATTCACTGGGAAGACTTTGTCTTAGTATCTCATGTTTCAAACAGGTTTCACTGATTTTAGTGCTTGTCACTGCTTGCTGAAGATGCAGTTCCATAGAAAGGGAATCCCTACTGATACACGAAGATGACAGATGGGTGTCTACCAGTAAAGCAGCAGATGTCAAAAGGCAATGTACGAACCACGTTTCCTGATATATGCTTAATATGATGCTTTAATAGTCACTCTGTGACTACCCAAAGTTATTTCTTACCTGATACTATTTTTTCAGTAGAAACAGCTATAACCAAATGATAGAATTAGTGAAAACATTTCTAAGGAAACCTTCCGTGCTACACTTCTCCAGAATATGAGTTCAGCTAAAAGAAGAGAAAAAATAGGGGCTCAACATGTGGCCTGGAAGATACTGGCAAGTGGGGAAGTTTGATTGATCTAGTGCCGGAGAATTTCTGCTCCATCTAACAAAAGTAAAGCCAGACCTATGGCAAAGGTTGGGAGCTGTATAACTATCAGCTGGGAGAAGACCAACATTTAGTGAAAATTCCAGGAGAACAAAGACGTTTGTTAGTGTTTAATGGGATTGCTATAATTTAGCAGGCAGTAATAAAAGTTCAGCCAGAAGGTACACATGCCCTGGAGGAGGGGGAATTGATCAAGTATTAGACTGTAGTGGCCACCAATATTTCTTGTGCGTGTCTACATTACAGTGTACAAAGGACTAGCCGAAATAATTTAATGGGAACAAGCCCAACTCTTTTAAAGAATTTAATGAAGTCCTAGACAGTAACAAAGCAAAATGTTATGAAAGCAAATGATGATGAATGAAAAAATAATCTAAGACAGAAACAACAGAATGGTAAATTTTCCACATTGCAAGATACTGAGCAATGGGATGTATCAAGGATTTAAAATAAGACCTGTATATTTGATGAATTTATAGGGATTTATTTTTCATTTCTGTGAACACAAAGAATCGTAGGGCCATTGATACTGCTTAGATGCCCAATTAAGCATCTGGCTAGAAAATATAATCATACAGACATCTGGAGAGAAATTTTTAAGTACTCAGCAATGGTTTAAACCTTATGTAACCATTGTTGATCTTTGTCTAAAATGAAATAAGCCAGCTCTGAAGACTTTTAAACTGGCATCAATCACACCCACAGATACTGCAAAGACAAGGTAAAAACTACTCCATAAAATTGTTGTTATAAAATTAGTAACTAGTTAAAACTAAATTGGAAAAATCAGAACCTAGCTATATGTTTTCATAACTTTCAGCTACAAAACACTGTAATTATTCCATTTACCCACTCACTGCTGTTACTTGTCTTCAATATTTAAATTGCTCTTCAAAATAACAATTACCTAAAGGCAAATATAACTGACAAGACACTGAGCACCTTTCTGAATGACATTTATTGAATATTTTAGGAAATAAATGCTTCCCTGTTTCTATATATTTTTTCGTATTGAGCTATAACACAAACTCTATATAGGAACAAGCCATAACTTTGATGGAAAACTAGTTAGTTCATAAAATTTAGGTATGGTTTGCTATTTCAGTTGAAGCGTCTGCCTAAGGGAAATTAATATATTAAATAGTTTTACACAGAATTGTCTTTATAAACTAGGATTGTTTGAAATAAGCCTGATCCTAAGAGTATGTGAAGGAGATGCTATTTTTAACATTAGAGGCAAATCATAGCTTCTAGTGTTTGACTTCTCAAATCCCTCTTAAGTTTTTCATTGAGTCTGAGACTTGTCTGTTTACTAGCTCTTTTTCTCTAGCAAACCTGTCTTTCTGGTAGCTCCATAAAATAATAGCATTTTATATATTTGCTGTATTTGTGATATGATTATTTGATCTTTTTTAACTCCAGTCCAAACCAGTGAGGCATTCTGGCAACTGAATTAATTAAAATGATCCCTGACTTCATTTATCTGAGTACTGGAATATTTATGTCTTGATAAAACAGTTGTTAGTGATGTATTTACAGTCAAGCACATGGTTATTTCCTGAAAATAAACATTGAATTATATGGAAAGGATCTGAGGCTGTTTTGCCAAGTAGCTCTTCCCTGTTTCTTTAGTTACTTCAACTTTTCTGAACATACTGGAAAATTTTCATGAAAAAATGTCCACTCCCAGACTACACAGAGCTAGGGATTCGCAGGGTGACAGCAGAGCGCTATCAGGGACACCCTCAGGAGGAAGCCTCGTACACTTGCACGGCTCTGAGTAGCGCTTAGGGGACTATTGCAGATAATTGTTCACCTCCACAGTCTGGGGACTAGTAATTAGGCTCAGGACCTGCATTTATCTGAATACAGAAGTATTTGTATTTCTTTCCATTGGTTGATTATTGTCAACATTGAGTTACAAGCCCTCTTCCTCCTGGCACTATCAGCTCATGGGTTTCCTTGCTGTGTGCTGACTTGCTCTGTGTCGCTATCCTTGTTTCTTTTAAAATAAGATTCGTACACACCAGCTTGCCTTGGAGGTGCCCTGCAGGATGTTCCTCTTTGTGCAGTAAAAGCCTGATTTAGTGCCGTCAGCCCCAACAGAACCTGTTCCCGTTACATCTACGGTGTCTTGGAAGATATGACAGAATAAATGTGTTCTCAACCCTGCCGCTGCTATTGCCGAATTTCTCTATATGCAGTAGCAAAACGACTCTGGATTCAGACCCACTAGCTGAAAACAGGAAACAAGAAGATTTGTTTACGGTATGATCCTTTACCGTTTCTACTTCCAAAACTTACAGGAGAGAGTGTGAACTGGTCAAAACTATTTTAAAGAAAAATCTGTCATCCCAGAATCCCCAAATTTAACAAAACTATAAACACTGCCATTGTGATAGAGCACTCAGACCTCCTAGAGTAGTTCAGTCATAGCCTTTTTGTTACCTTCTAACAGAGATGTGTTAGAAATCTGCATCTGATCTAACACAGTATTGGCTGAATATAGTATGCGGGTGAGGAAGCAGTTTTCTGCTACGACTGCTGCCAGACCATCAAATGTGTAGATTATTTATCATTTTAGAGGTGTATAACAGTACATATGCATCTGATGTCACAACTAAAACACAAGCTATGCAAAGCACAATTGCTTTGAAAATATACTCCTTAGTATTAAGGAAAAGAATAACTCTATACAATTTCAGAGTCCTTTTTCCATAAACGTTAAAAAAACCTGGACAAATTGCCAAGTTTACAAATATGCACACACATTCCACATATGGATATGCTTTAGTAATCATCTTTACAAATCTTTTAGGCTACACATGGCTCTAATAAATAACCCATTCACAAACAATATATTATCATCTAAAAAAGGAGAAAAAACAACAAAAAAACCCTTTTTCATATATAGCTCAACAATTCTAGCCTTCAATTTCAACCCCCAGGTTCATGATCAATCATTACGTCAGTGTTCATTTTTCATGGTTTGGTGTTGAACAATAAATGGAAAAGAAAATGACTGAAATAATTAATATTGCCTCTGACAATGAGCAAAGCTGAAGAAAAAGCAAGCTGGCGACAGCTGAGGACAGTCCGCCCTCTGCAAGTTACAAATGTAATCGAAGCTGATTGTTTTTTCCTCTTCTCTTTTGGGAAGGAGCTCAGATGGGCAAAAGGGCATGATGGGGAGGTTCCTGGGCCAGTCCCATTGTGCAAACGGTCAACAGCTGCAGTTAAATAAGTTTTACCCCTGGAAGGACAAAACTGTTTAGCTGAAGGTTAAGAGCCTGCAGGAGGTCAGCCTAGCTACTGCGGAGCTGTGAAATATCATCCTTTGGCTATCTGCTGACATGCAGTCCTGCGCGGAGTCACGCCGCGCGGACAAAGCAAGCTTTGCTGCTCAGGAGAGGACACCGGGTTAATAAAAGTAGAGCTCTCCTCCCCCCAGCAAATACTGGGGCAGAAACTATTTCTGACTAATAAGACCTTTTTAGGTCTTGATCCAGGGGTTGTTTTCACTCCCAAGCCCCGCTGAAGGAGGGAGATGAGGGCTGCGCTGGGCTTGCAGAGGACTGTGTGGTTTTGACTGCACTGCCTGCATTGCCCCAGAATGGTGGGGAGAGGCAAAACTCACACTCAGCCCATGCTTTCTCCATTCAGACCTCCACTGCTGGAGGCTGGCCAAGGTGCAAGGCATCCTACTCATTCATGCCTCTCTTATCTCTCTCTCCTCCACCAACTCTTACGTTAAAAGTACTAGGAAGCCATAATCTGGCTAAATATTTTTTTCTCTTATTTTTAAACTTAATGAGAATTTTGACTTCCTAGATTTGTCAGAGCTAACAGAAATATGCACGTTTTTCCTGTCATGTAAGACTCAAATTTCTGATGTTAGTCTAAACATGCCCAATTTTCCCTCTCTTCTAGTACAGACATATTAGACATTCAGCCTATCCCAAGATATGAAGGATGTGTTTACCTTGGCAAAAAAACAATTTTGAGCTTGACTGATTCCAGATCCTAAACAGCACTTATTATTTCTCCCTTTGGTGGTATGCAAAAGTCTTTTATCAGAATTAAGGCCCAGGGTATTCAAAACCCAATGGATTTTAGATGAATGTGACCATGGTTATGCTTCTGCCTCACTGAGCTACAAATTACACAAACACAAACTTTTTGCATGGCTGTGATTTCCATCTGTATCACCACTGTTCAGCTAGTGACTAACAACAGAGTACATCTAACAACAGAGTACCATGAAAGGTAGCATGTGTAAAGGTGCAGAGACGGTTTCGGGCTCCTGCAGGTTGTTGCAAATTACTGAAGTACGCATTTCATGAGAAACACTACCTGTGGTGGGACTGAATAAATACACTTGTGTGTGCAGTTACATCACAAACAACAACAAAAAACTTTTTAAAAAGTCTAAAAAGAAAGATCTCCATCATAACTTTGCCTACCACAGACCTTAATAGCACAGCCCCACTTCACAGGTAAAACTGCTAGTAAAAAAAATGAGGCTTGAACTGCTAACAGGATTCAGTTCCCTTGGCAAACACCATGCTGGTGCCTCTGCTCTAAGAATATTTTGGGCTAAGACTGGGGCCTACAGCTGATTTCATCTTTCACCCACAAACACAGTGGGCACAGTGTCTCATCCAGTCAGTGTCATGTGACTTCTGCAGACTGAGCCAAAGTGAGAAGGATGAGCTTGTATTACTGGGCAAGGTACCAGTCTCATGTATAAGCTGTCTGGGCGATAGATGACCTTCCTCTATTACCAGCAGTTACAGCAGGTTCTCCTTTTTTTCTCCACAGGAAGAGGTCTTAAGGGCCCAGTCTCAGCTTTTGACATTTGCAACTTGCATAGGAATAGCTGTAGATACTCTCCTAACACTCAGTTCAGTCCAGTGAGAAATAACCCCAGCAAACCCCACAGCACTTAGCTGTGATAAAGTAGAAAGGGACTGTGCCCCAAGCCCCTTTGCAGTGTATGTGGTTGCTCCAGCGTGCAGACATGGAATAGGGCGCTCTCTGCAGCTAACAGCACCGAGCAGGTGGGCAGCCACATGTTGCACTAGCCTGTACTTCCAAGTGACCTTCACCAGCAGCCCTGTGCACAACATATTGCATTAATCCTTTCTGGAGGTCACAAAACCACGGATAAGTGTGCTGCAGTCCAGATCCAAGAGAAACAGTTGCAAATGCCTAGCCAGATGCAGATGGAAAAATGTGCTTTTCATGTAGCCTGTTCAGAAGACTGAATAATTTATTAGTGCATCACATACTATTTTTCGAAACTATGCCACTTTGAAGAAAATCATATATTTTAAATTATAAGCAGGTCCTATTAACTAAGCCGATCAAAAATGCCAAAACAGACCAAGCATCACATGTCCGCCGATTCAGAGTCAAGAAACTTTGATTACACCACTGCCAGCGCAGAGCTTAGAAACAGCCCATCCCAATAAAGAAACAATTATCATTGCTATGTTCAAACTTAACCATTCAGATGCATTCAGATGTAGATATGGTCACCTTTCCTGGGTTGCCCCCAGCACCTCCACTCACTCTCTCGCTAACAGATTATCAAAGGCTGCCTAGTGGATTAATTCCAGTGGCTTTTCTGGCCCCGAGTGTGGCTGACAGATGAAGCCTCATTTGCCTGTCTCGGGGCGAGTATTGCTTTCTGCCCGGTAATGCAGCGCAGGTGTTGCAGGGCTGCGAGGAGCAGACGCGCGATAAGGCAGCCTGCGAAGGAAGCGGTGCCATGGCAAGCGGTGGCGAGGCAAAGGGCCACGGCGGGTACTGCTGGCGTTCCCCCAAGGCGCACAGCGGAGCTCGGGGCACCATATGGTTTGAGGATGAGCTTCCTGTTCTTCTAAGAGGTGGAAGAGGAGGAGGAAGTGAGTACGCACGGAGAGAATAATTGCTTCCCTCTTCCACTCCTTCTCCCCCTTGCCCTGAGCATCAACTTCCCATCACCATAAAAATGAGGTGTAGCCTGATCTGCAAGGAGGCATTTGTGGGTATAAGCCTGACTGAAATGCATAGAGAACAGACAGCAATAAGATGACAAGACAGCATCCCGAAAGCACGTGGTGTATCTCACAGCAGCAACGGTCTCTTCGGTTTTCACAGCAAGACATAGAGCCCCAGATAATCAGCATAATCTTCATTTGGTTTCAGAAAGGATATTCCTGTGTTTGCACTGTACTGGTTTTGTAGCTGTGTGGCTGTTGCAGCTGTGTATGCAATGATGGAAGATCTGTTACTATCCCCAGCTCAATGTGGCTTTTAAAAGAGTTTTTCCTGCATAGAACCATGTCAAAAATCTGACCATCCTCATCAAAAATATTACAGCACATAAATGACTGTCATTTGTGACTGCAGCAAGATATTAAAAACAGGGCCAACTTTGCTGTTGTGAATCACATTTCAAGGAATGAGAGGATCTGTGTTATTCCCACCAAGCTGATCAGAATTGAATTAAATTCTCAGGATGCTGAGTCAAAGAAAAAAAAAAAGATGAAATGCCTAAATAAAGCCTGCAAAAACATTAGCTTACGGAACTCTACCTAGAAGCAGATTTTCACATACATCTGCCCCCCCCCCAAAAAAAAAAATTATAAAAAGGGCAATATAGGTGCAGTTGTGGCAGCAATACAGGTTAAAAAATAGCTCAATATAAAACTACATACACAGGTTGATACATTGCCTCTACCCTCATTATACCCCTTGTCTCCAGATTACGTATGTGATTTCAGGCAGTATTTTTACATTCGCAATCTGGATATCGTTATATAGAGAGATCTAGCCATGTGCTAATAGAATGCATAATGAAAAACAAAGAAACCCTGCTGGTGGTCAAAAGTAAACTGGTTCTCAGGAAATTAGAAATTATACATAGCAATGTCTGTGCCACACACTCACCTAATTCCTCCCAAGAAAGTCCTTCTTGACAAGCACAGGTGCAGCAATCTTTTGTACTTGTCTTTTTTTTTTTAAATTGATGCCAATGCCAAAATTAGACTCAGGGAGTTGTTCTTAGTTTTTACCCTGTGCTGAACTGGCAGGATCTGACTGTTACTCTTGGACAAGTTTCCCTATTCCAAGTGCTGATCATTAATCCCTTTATTTCTGTAGGTGTCCCGAAACATGCAATGAAAATGTTTAAATCCTATCTCAATTAATTTGTTCAGTCAAATCGCCTTAAAATTAATAGAAGTATCCTTATGAAATAATATCTCACAAAGCAATTATATCATTTTACATCTAATTTTGACACAGAAATAGCAACTCTCTTCTCAAAGTTCAAAATCATCTCTTCACAACAGCCTCAGTAGGAGAGCTCAGCTATTTTGGTGTGCTTGCAGTGTTGCTGGAGGTGAGCTTTCTGGGTCAGATTTTGAGAGATGTTCAAACGCTTAATTTCCAGCCTTTAAAAACCTGACCCACTATTTCCAAATTAAGGGAAGGAAAAAAAAAAAAAAGAAGAAGCTTATTTGAGAAGTGTTAAAGATCAAACAGAAGATAGTAACGCAGAATATGGATCCTCACCCCAAACTGCTCTATTTCAGCACCAGCTTAGGCTCGATCTGCTTCTCTCTTTCCCGTGAGCAGCACTAACTGTTCAAGCCTTTATGGGGTGCTGAGCTGCACACACCATTTACCCTGCTTCCAAAGTAAAAAGTTAGTTTATGAATTTAGGAGTTAAGAAAGGTATGACTGAATCTATGCTAGGCAGTGTATATAAACATACATGCCATCATCCCCGTCCCTCCTTTGTCAACTTTATTTTAATTCTAGTATAAATCAAAGGATTACTTCAGAGTTCTACCAGAGTTAGTCAAGAGCAGGAAAAGTTAAGCTCTCTACCCATACCTGATACACAACACTGGTTTTGCACCAGGAAACTGGGCTTGGAAGACAGATAGTAAGATGGATTCATGGTGCAGCTTGAGTTGTAGGTTTTTCCCTCTTTTGCCTTCCCCAAGCTCCTCCAAGATCCACATCTAGCACTCTTCCCATCAGCAGCTGCAGAACATCTTGGGAGGAATCAAAATAAACTATGGCCCATGTGGACAATTGCCACGTGAAGCACATATTCAAGCATATCACAATTATCAGATCTGTGAACTTAACAGTCCTCCAGACTATAATTTACTATGTCAAGCTAACTAAAGGAAATGGCTCACCATGCTCATCTCTGCAAATAATTCCATGTAAAGCATTTTATGGAAAGGAAACGTTTCCGAGATAGATAAATGTAAATGTTTAAACACTACGAATTAAAACAGAATACTTCCTTAAAAAAATACTAACTTTAAAAATTGATTTCCTCTCTCTTCTCCCTTTTGCAAATGTCCTCTTTTGGTCCTTCTGTTTGCTTGATTACTTGGTAGACTGAACATACAGGATTTTTATAGATTCATTCAATATGTAACAGATTCAATGCCTTATTGGCAAAAGTCATTCTGAAACAGACTTTGAAAAATAACTACTTTCCAATGGATTCAGCTTTCTGTATTCCAAATGTTCACATCTCTATTTACTGTAACTTTAAATAGCATCATTTCTGTGGATGGCTGATGAGCTTCACAGATGGAATAAAAAAAACTTATGTAGCTCTTGAAGTCCTCTTTGCTCTTTATGAGGAATAAAGGAAGAAAAATAGCTTTCTACTGGTAAGATTTTGTTAAAAACAACGATTTGGAAAATGGAAATATTTTCAGGCAAACTCAGAGCAGAGCAACATTTTTGGCTGTAAAATACTTGGTTTGCTTTCATGAAAGAATTTAATTAAAGATTGGGCTACTTTTGTGCACAAGAAAAGCCATCAGCCTGACATTACCTGATGGATTAAACAAGTGCATAGTGCACTCTGTTGTTCCACTGCTTTTTCTTAAATCACTTAAAGAGCAGCTGCTGCATGCCTAAGAGTTGTGAGGAATATGCTCTGCCCTTGCACACATATCATTTTCACTCTTAAACAGCAAGGAAAAAAAAAGTCATGTTTCTCCCATATTCCAGCAGCTTTTGATTGAAGAGCTAGAAAAATAATTTGTCACTAAAGCTTTGGCTACAACCCAAGCATTGAAGTCAATGGAAACCCTCCCAGGAGCCCAGGCTGTGATTCCACCTCCCTATTACCATGGCCCTCCATTACAAATAGGAATTGGGATAGATTTTCTTTGAAGATGTCTAAATACTTCTGAACTCCTGGAACAAATTTAAAGTGAGCACATGTAGAACTGCATCACATCAAGGTGATGTGTTTGCCAAGGCTGGTGCGTTGATGGAGCAATTAAGACAGAAAGACATGGTCTGGCTAAAAGCTGTATTTAAGTTTCATGGTTGAAGGGCTTGCTTCAGAGACCACTGAAGTCAACAGAAAACTGTGAGGACCTTCAGTGAGATTTGCAGTAGGACCCTGGATGGGATGAAAAAATACTAGAGTTGCAGATTAATCTTCTGTTCATATTTGGGATTAAGCTCTGCCCCATATAAAGCTGCTCACGAGTCCACATTTAGTCCATAATAAGCAGATAAAGGCTATCACAAAAATAAGAAATCTAGAAAGGATGGGGGGCCCATTTTTATTTCCTTTGCTCCTAACACAGCGTGCAAGACACAAGGGAAGAGGGAAACAACTTTGTATTTATTATTATGGCTAAGCTGCATGTAATAAATTATGGAAGGAAAAAAAAGACTGAGGGATAATTGACTGAAAAAACAAATGTCAGTTAAAGTAAACACAGCAGTTTCTACTGAACCTATTTGTAAAAATGTCAAAGGAGTTGAGTTGTTTTCCTTCACAATATTTGTGCTGGTATAAAGGGACCACGGTTTAATTAAATTTCCCCACAGAGACTAGGTATTCCACTAGATGTCACTTTGAGACTTCGCTAGAATGAAGGGCAGCCGTGTGCGCGAGGAGGCAGCACGGCCTGCCAAGGCTGGGCGCTGCAAGCCGGCTCTCTGCTGGCGCCAGGAGCGCAGCTCCGCAGTGCGTTAAGCCCAGTGAGACTGATCAGAGACCCAACCATCTGCGAGGAGAAGAGCTGACATCCAGAAAGGCCTCCTGGCGAAGATCAGGCAGCCAGCAGAAACTCGGCTCTGCTCAAGAAAGAAGGCAGGAGGAGAAGACTGTCTGTGCACATAACCCACCCACCTCACCTGCAACCACCAGAGTGCTTTGGAGGGGCCTGGGTCGGTGTGCCCAGTCTCTGTCCCAGGCATCGCTTGGCCCTCAGCAAGGGCAAGGCAAACAGGCCTCCGATGTGGATGCTGTTTCCCCAGGCACCATACAGGCAAGGTGAAGCAAACTGGAAACGTCTCCAATGGGGGAAGCAGGCAGCTAGGCACTGTTTTGGAATGACCCCATTCTTTTGGCCATTTGCTGTCATTTTACACACCAAACAAATGACATGAAAGCTCGGAGTTTCACCAAGTGCCATATACTGAGCATTGAATGAAAACAGGCACAGTGAAATACAGTTGGCATCTTCTTTTCAAGGTAGGAAAAAAGCAAACTACCTGTCTCGCTGCTCTCAGTAAGGCAGTAAGAGAGTCATCGGAGTGCCAAAACAATGCCTTTTTCTAAGCCCCATCCAAAGATGCTTAATATTTAGCAAAAAAGGAGAGCTAACCAAAATAAAAGGCTGTTGGGTCCCTCTAACAATGCTGGCATGCAGACATTGCTCCAGGAGCAAGACCTTATGTTTGTACCTACACTCAGCTGTGCCCACCACGCAGACCAGCCAGCTGGGCCTGAAAAATGCAGAAGCTTAAAAAACAAAAAACAAAACAAACAAACAAAGAGGGTGGGGGACAAAAAAGCACAAAGAACCAATTATGTCTATGCATGAAACATGCTCCACTATAGCTACCGCCAAGGGTACCTGCTCAAAGCTCCTGCAAGCTGCACACTGTTTGTGCTGTCAACAAGCAGCAGGTTTTGTACCTATGCACGTTTGTTTACTAAATATATGAAAACAATGGAGCTCAATTAAAAGCAGATTAGCCACACATGTACCAAAGGAATGTGTACTTAACTGCGTGTGGTGAGGCTGGCTCCAGCAACATCCCCCTGAGAGGCTGCTCTGGCGTGTCTGCTGAGGCCTAGCTGCTATCCTGTCTCGGCACAGTGGTGGCCATGGCTCCTCTAGCATGTATTAAACGGATCATGCAATAACCATCGGGCAGATGTTGCAAAAGCAGAGGTTTGCTGCCAATGTGCAGATGGGGTGTCAGATTAGTCTGGGGAGAGAACAGGCAGTTGATGGGTTCATTTCCATTATTGCTTGGCGATGCACCACGTTTCCCCAGAATTGCTGGAAAACCCCTTTCAAGGAACCCAAATGAAAGCTTACACAAGGGGATGACTTATAAAGGAATACTGTCAATTGCACTAAGCCTAAGGAGAGAATGGCTGACGAGTTTCCACTTCTGACTTTATTAATGAGAAGAAAAGAGAGTGAAAGCAAGTAAAGCAGCAGACTACAAAAGGATAATTGGGAGAGAGGTGAAGAAAGAACTGCTGAGCTCACATTGCTTGGGGATTTTAAGAGGCAAACTCCTCTTGTACAGAGATGTTTTAAGAGATATTTATTATTTGGATTATCTGGGAAATTATAGAATTAAATACATCTCCTACCAAAGTCTTCAGTCCTAAGTAACATAAGTCCAAGAGAACAGTCATCAGAAGCAGACCTGGCTTCTAATCAATGCCTTTGGTGAGAATATTATAAATTAAAGATTTTCATAGTAATCCAAGGTTTATGTTGGGTTTCTGTAGTTACTGATGGAAGTTTGATTGCAGTTGTAAAGCTCAGAAAAAGATCTATATCCTATTTTTTTTTAAATTCAAGTATATGGAAAAATATACATGATTTTAGAAACATTTGGCTCACCAGAACCATATTTTTTAATAAAAAACTATTAGTTTAGGGGAATAATTTCATGGAGACATTAATATATAATTACAGATATTGTAGATAATTTAAGTAATCATTTCACAAAAAGTTTTTTTTTTCTTTTAAAAGATGATTCTTCAGAGATTTCGTATGTGAGGGCTGCCTTTACTTTTGCCAGCCATAATTAAGTGTTCTGCTGCTTGCTGACGAGTAGAGTTTCCTAAATGCTCATGAGGCCACAAATCTATGTGGCAGCAGTGCAGAAGTATCTCTGGTATGTGACAGCTGGTTTGCTGGAGAACCCATCCCCTCTTTTGACAATAATATTACAACATATAGCTACAATGCCTTATTTGAGGCACTCTGCAAAGACTCAATTAGCCAGCTCAGCAGCCCTACCACAATGGCTTTTATCTGTCCACCCAAATCAAGCAGATGAGTCAAAGAGTAGCTAGGAGATACTCCCCAAAAGAACAATTCAGGGGTAGAGTTAGGTACATAAATCAGACACGTTTACCACTGTTATCTTTTTCTAATAACCAAAACACAGTTTTCCTTAAGAAGGTAGTTTGACCACCATATCCAATATTTGTTTTAATAAAAAAAGTAATATCAATCCCCCACTACCTTTGGTCAGAGTCTATAGTCATTATTCCAGAAGAACCTGATATAGAAATGCTCAGTGATCACATCAATTTAGTTAGAGAAATTCTTTCAGCCTCTAGAATTCAATAACTTTGGTAAAAGTTTCTATAGAAAGAAATTCATGTGGAGGAAATCCAGGCTTCATTTGAGTCAACAGAAATCCACAGGCTTCAAGAGAGACAGGTTTTAACCATACAAGGGTTTAGAGCAACGTCTCTAGACATGTATTAAATTTGCATAAAGACTGTTGGGTCCTCTTCCCTTTCATGCTCTAGTACTTTCCTACAAGCATTCAATTTCCTTGGCTTCTGGTAGAAAAAGCAGGCACAGTATTTTGACAGTAGTGGTTGGGAGAAATATACTGCATTTGTTCAGTAAACTATGAAAATATGTTCCCGTTTCAGATTAGAAATAGTGCCGTGGGATGTATTTATATAGATGGTCAGGTTAGAACCTTTGTTAAATAAAGGAAAAGCTTCTTTGTGCATTAACAGTTTCACAGAAGTAATGCATGTCTCTCTTGTTCTCAGCTCCTGAAGAGCTGGGTCAAGCACTCGCTGGAATCTCAAAGGATTGGACCCCAAATAAGATCTCGACTTTTCTGAAATGGTTAACTGTCAAGCAACTTGCACCTAGTTCTCTGAAATATTCCTGTAGCTGTGATGGTGCTTTCATCTCCATTTGAATAGTTACGTAGATCTTCTGCATGAAATTCATGATTCCATAAAATCATTTTGCACACAGCTTCTTTCTATCATCATATTAAATAAATAAGTTTTTTTTAAAAAACAAACTGTTTCTTGCAACTCAGTGGGAGACAAAGTGAATCAACTGAATACTTTCAGAAATCAGCTTTTCCCTTTCCCTCCCTCTTCCCATTGCAGGCTACATGCTGTCCCCGTGAGCGACAACAAAAATGCTGCCTCCCATATTACTCAGAGCAAAGGTCTCAGATGCTTCTGCTGCCGATAGATCCATAGTAGGTCTTTGCTACCTCTCCTACCTTCGGCTGCATAAACATAGCTTCTGGCACAAACAAATGATGCGTTAAAAAATCAAAATTACTTATTTCAGATAAATCTAATGAGATTATGACTGCAGTCCAGAAAAGCATTAAATACTCTGAAGTTCTTAGATGCCTAATTCTCAGACAGATAGGAAACATATACCAAAACCTTTTGCTTTTGCATAAAATCTATGGTCAAATTTATTGTGATGTCAAATTTGGTCAAAAATGGTCAAATTTATTCAATTCATAGTTTTAAAATGTGTATTTTACCAGACTTACAGCTATTTATCAGATAAATTGTTGGAAGAATTCATGACGTATTTGTTGTAGAACATTAACAAGCATTTAGGTCTTTTATTTTTTCTTTATAAGGTCTAAATCTTTTCAACTTAGCAAGAGTAAACAACTTTTAAACAAGCAAGAAGAGTCAGACCCCACCACACGGTTTAAAAGGACTACTGATACATATATATTTTTTTCTGTCTACCTTACGTGTCTAATTTGTGGAGAAAATGACAAGTGGTACAAAAGGACCTCTCGCACTCCTGCACACACACACACCCACCCCACATGCATACACATAATGTGCAAATACATGTACTTAGTTGCTTTGGAAGAACAGTGATGTAATTGGGAACATTAACAGAAAATAACCTTGAAGATGAAAGACTCTATGTTAAAATGTCAAGCGTACTGATATATTTGGCAGAATGAAATACTGAGTTCAGTTTGTAATTCTAAAACTCATCATCTTATTCACTATCCAATACCTTATTACTTAAGCAGAGCTTCCTTCTAGAGACTATAGAGACAAACTGTATTCCATAATGTCCATAAATTTAAACAAACAGGCAAACATTTCAAGCATGTTGTAGGGGGAAAAAAAACAACCAAGCAACCAAAACCAACCCAAACAAATGCCTACTCCCGGATCGAGGTTTCGAATTACTTATTTAGGCAACAACTCTGGAAAGAAAAACACCCATCAGACAATTGCACTCTCCTCAGAATCTAAGTAACATCTCATTTTCACTGCTGTCAACATATAAAATCACATCTTTCATTCTTACACTGACTGATACTTACAAAGCTGTTCTGTGGGCCCAATTTTCAGGGGTGTACCCCCTCCAAGATTTTAGATATTTCATCAACCACATGCTAATGTTTTCTCAAAGCTGCTTCTCTCACTTGATTTATTTTTATTTAGTCACACATACATTTTAAAAATTGATTTGACTTAAGCACATTGGGGGTCTATTGCTGACAGAAAGACATTCTAGTGTTTGCAATGCAGTTTCAGTCTAATTTAGATATAGAGAAATGTAATCTCGTCATACATCTACTCTGCCACTGACCCAGAATTCATTTGTTAGATGCCGTGGTTCAGTACCAGTGATCTTCCTTCAGCTTAATGCTTGTGGGAAGTGGTTAAACAAGACCATTATATTTGTTTAAGTGATAAAAATTGCTATAAGTTGCAAAATGCTAACATGTCTCCCACAGCTCAATGCAGACAAGTGTTACCTTTTTCTTTTTTTTAGCACCGAGAGTGATGCCTGAAGATGGAGCTGTTGATAAACTTCTGTTGGACAAAGGCTAACATATCTATTGAGAACACAAACTCCATATAAAAATAATGGCATTCATTACTTCGCATATAGAAAGAGATGTTCTAGTTACCTAGGCACTATTAAAAAAAAACCAAAACTATAAAGTAGGGGTATAAGAATCGTTTCCATGAAATGTGAAATCTTTATAAAAGTATTTGTAAAATGTTTCATACCAGAAGAGAAATCAGTGAAACATTAGATGAATGTCTGGGGTTCATGACAACAAATATTATAGTACTGGATTTTCATGTGGCTTCCACCTTCCTTCCGACAGGACATGCAGTATAAGAGCTGCTTGAAGGTACACTATCCATTACTTTTTAAAAACAGATTTTCTACCGGGATTATCTATCCAACTGTACAATTACTATTTTTTCTTGCACTATTTAAAAAAAAATGGCTTTGTATTAAACTATTATATTCTCACACATGCGCACACACAATCACAAGCTGTCTTTTTTTTTTTTAGCTGCACCAGTTTAATTAAGATATTTTAATCAAGCTTCAGTGCTGTCATCAGAAGAATTAATCTTACCTACGTATCTGAATATGAGCAAGCTGTCACCTGTTTTTTTTTTTTTTTAACTTTCTAAAGAGCACTGCATAAATAATCCAAAATATCATCTACACCTTTTCTAATTACCAGACCTAAATCCTGAAGCTTCACCAAGTGTCAAAACAAAAACAACTGCAGAAACAACTGCCAGGACGTACTTAGCTTTTGAGGGTAACCAGGCCAAGGAGGCGCAGTGGTCACTACTGGTGGTTACTGATATCGAATGTCCAGTGAACTGAGTCTCAAAATAAATTATTAATTTTGCCAGACTAAGTAAGATCTATTTAATGCAAGACCACCTGGTCTAAGTTCACTTACAGTTTCACATCATACCATTGCACTTTCTCGACCAATGTCCTTCATGCAAATCTGGCAGTGGTTCCCTACAGTAATCTAATTTGTTGGTACCAAGATGTACAGCAAATGTACAGCAAAGAGTACATTGCCAGATTAATCAACCTGTTAGTGCCTAAGGCCTAGCAAGGAAAGACAGATAATACTGAAGTCAGAGAACTGGTACCACATGCTACTAAGCAGCAGCGTCCACATTTTATGTGGTTCCATATTGTGCACAGAGCTAAGAGTCCTGCAGTACAGGCTGTGGGAATGCACTTGTGCAGGCAGTAAAAGCACAGAGCCCAGCAGCAAGGCTCAGGGCTGAAAGGAGAGGTTTCACTTCATGTTTTCCCTGTCACCCTCACTGTTCTCAAGGAAGTTGACAGGACTTAGGTTTACCTTTGGGTGGAGGCAATGAGATCATCTCCCTGCATGTTTTAATATGTCTCACAGATGCTTGCTCCTGTCTGCTCACCACTGAGATCGTTTGCTCTGATTCATTCAGTTAATAAATGAATCAATGATTATTATTTGCATTTATTGAAGCGATAACATCAGCAATCTGTGTCCCTTCCTTCCTGCACTCCCCTTTAAAAAAGAAAAAATAAAAATCATGTTTTGGAATAGTCCTGAAAAAATCTCATTTGCTTCCTTCAGCGTGTTTTTCTTACATAGGGTAATTCTGCCAAACCTGTTTCAGTCACTCATATCCTGCAGTTTGATTAACTGTTGTCCTTTGGAGACTCTAGGTGATGTGAGAGAAGAAGGGAAAAGGAAGAAATGATTGTTTATGGACACACTGGAAATCTGGGTAATCCCAAATAGCCCCATAGATTTCCTTAGTCACATATTCTATAGCATCTGTAAGATTTTCTGGAAATTATAAAGAGAAAACAAATTCTATTGTTCCCAGAATATCAGACTGCCTTGATTGCATGTGACTACTCGTCTCTTTGTAGATGCCCATCAAACAGATATTAAGATGAGCTGTTTGTACAACACTTTGCTACTGCAGGCTGGCTAGGGTGCGCATGTCTGCACACTGGACTGCATGGTATGAGCCAAAGCTGAGCCCTATAACAAGGTCAGTAGTGTCACTGTAAGCACATAAGATGGTCAGCAGTCAAATGAGCCACTAAAAAAAAGAGACGGTGTCAGTCTCAGCACTGAACTAATATTGACATGCCACAAGACTGATAGACCTGTACTCTGACCTGGAGCACGTAACCACCACTGCCTGTTTTTCAGTTTTCCTTCCTCCATCTCTCCCCTTCTTTTTTTTAAAGCAAGCATTAGATAGTTCCAGCACACTCATGATATGCATTAAAATCCAGTAAAATGAAAACTGAAATCTTTATCTAGGGTATTTCTGATTGATGGCATATTGTATGGAGTTCCTCCTTGTGAGCTTTACTTTGCAAGATAGAGGCCTCTATCAAAAATACCTTTAAAAAGCTTTATGAATCTATAGTTCAAAGCCAAAACCCAACATCTGACACGGTTCAGCAAATTCAGTTGCAGTAGGAAAGACCTAAGATAAAATGGGAGTTGAATTACATAGCCAATTATGCTGTATTCTAATTTATTGCTCACAGATCCTCCAGGGATAAGACAACTGTCATTGCTAGAGTTGGATTTCATCTGAGGGAAAACCATAGCTCTAAGTTTCCAAAAATCTCTCTTAACCTGTACTTTATGTAGAAGCATATCTGTTGTTACACCTCTAGCAAACCTTCTACCTGCTAAAAAACAAGCTATTCACCATTTATTTTACAGCAACAGAAAAAAAATTAGCTTTATACAAAGATTCATCTTCATCTTCTGTGGAAAGAAATACTGAGGTTGTAGCTATGAATGAAAGCAAGCAGGCCAGATAAAGACATCATTTTATTGTTAATTTTCTAGAACAGATGTAGTTTAATGAAAGTTCTTAGGAGTTCACTCAAAGAAATATTCTGGACAATTTTGTGTCTGATGGACAGTTTCTCTCCCATATTCAATGTTTGGCCCTCACCAAAATGTTTGGCTTTATCTTCTTCATCATTCACTGATGAGAAGTCGTGACTTCTCAAAGCTTAAACATGTAGAAGAAAGATACTTTGATGGACAGATACTTATGAAAGATACTTATACATCCATTTACAACCAGAATTTTTCAATATTTACAGAGAAACTTTTTTTTTTCTGGTAGGAAAAAAAGAAACAATGACAAAAAAAAGCCCACATAAACTATGAAAAGCAGAAAAGCTTCTGGGTAAGAAAGGCTAAGTTTCTGTTGGCTAAAAGAGTTTCCTTAAAACTTGCTGGCTTGCAGCACCCTTTCTGCCGATCCGTTTTTGTGGTGGAGCCGATCAGTGACTTGAAGAATGCCAAGGCCCAAGCCTATGTGCAGGCAATGAGCCATCCTTCCGCTGCCTTCTGCTCTGAAAGACTCACTATTGACACGTGTATGCAAAGCTTCTCGGGGAAGGTGTTCCGGGGCAAAACCCCGTGTCACGCACACCCCAGAGACCTCTCCTTTGGTATGTGCCCATCACCAGCTGTTGCAGTTGCTTACCATATGCAATTACACAAAGACTGCTCCAGCTACTTTGAGGCAGAGCTGTTTAAGCTTGCAACACATTAAAATGCACAGCCATATATCATTATGCAAGATTAGAGAGAGGAAAGCTATGACATACAAAATAGGCTGAATTCAGGTAAGTCTTTATTAGTCATAAGGAACTGCTGAGTTCTGGAATTAACAGAGTAAGTTTCCCTGCACCAAAATCAAAAATAAATGTGGCACTGTACACACTTCTGTGTGACCTGTGGCCTGGTCTGTAAAATGCCTCACTCTTGACATACACTAGAGTTAAACAAATTCATGAAAGGATCTACTCCCAGCCGAACTAGATTTTAACAACTTCAGCCACCGGGAGAACATGTAATTAGGGCAACACATAGACTTGTTCTTGTTTCTGATATGCAAACAACAATAAAACTCTATAGTGTCTTCACTATGAAGTAGGTTTTGATCATTGGCTATCAAATCTTAGTGACAGGTGATTTCCTAAGCTGCTTTGGAGATCTAACTCACTGCATATCATTATTGTGCTGGTATTGCTCTTTACATATCAGAGCTTGGAAGTGAAAGACTCTAGTGAGTCTAGAGTATGTATCACCATACATGTTGTGTGCTAAAATTACATGGCCATTTCTCTCTATAATTATCTGTTACTGCACATGAGTTGGTGTGGTTTTATAAGATTAAAACTGAAAAACAGCACTTTGTAGGAACTAGTTATTACAAACCATCGTATATGTCACTTAAGACCTGGTGAACAGGAGATTAGCATACTCATTGTTTCTTGCTGTTTCCCTAGTAACGATACAAATATGTATCATGAGAAGGTGGATTTCACACCAGCATGGCTGAAATCCCATCCTGGAAGAGCAGCTAAACTTGCATATTTGGAATAGAACGTTTACTTGGGAAAACATGGTTAAGAGCAGTGACTCAAATCAGGCTAGCTTTCAAGAAAAATTGCACCTATTTTGCTGATGCCTTAAAAGCATGTAAAACTTCTTTTGGGGTAGAGATAGCAGTCATTATATTTGATAACTGCATTATTTTATGCAGGTACACCCATGAAACTCTCTTATTAGATTTTTCAAACTGCAAGGTTAATTACTTCAAATCTAGAAAACACCACTATTCAGGTATCCGCCTTGTGAGCATACAGTATCAGCAGAGCTCTAATTGCATGCATATTTACTGATTTTTCAATGTTTTCCCATATTTCATACCAAGGAAAAAGACACAAAATAGTGGAATCTTACCAGAGGTTTGTAAGTGCCATCTCTTTATATACAAGTCCATGTAAAAATATTCAATGGAAAGGACATTATTTGCAAAACAAAATAATCAAGATAATAGAATCATAGAATCATTAAGGTTGGAAGGGACCTCTAGAGATCATCTAGTCCAACCCCCCTGCACACGCAGGGTCACCTAGAGCACGTGGCACAGGACTGCGTCCAAGCGGGTTTTGAAGATCTCCAGAGAAGGAGACTCCACAACCTCTCTGGGCAGCCTGTTCCAGTGCTCTGTCACCCTCACTGTTAAGAAATTTTTCCTTAAGTTCCTGTGGAACTTTTGGTGCTTTAGTTTGTGGCCATTACCTCTAGTCCTATCAGTGGCCACCACTGAAAAGAGACCAGCACCAAAGATGATCACCTACTTACATATGGAATATGATTCAGTCCTTACCTACATAGTCATGTGCATATTTTCAAATTTTTACTTTGTCCACAGCAAGTTTGGTAGGACACAATATATTTCTGTTTTCACCCCTGAGTTATAGGAGCATCTCCTGAGCCACTGAGCATCAGCCAAAAGCTGAACGGGCTCAGTATAGATACATGCACTGATCACATTTTCAAGCTCTAGGGAAAACCTGTGACAACAAAGCAAACAAACAAACAACAAAAGTCAAAAACAACAAACAAACAAAAAACCCTACACCCATAGGATAGAATTAAGATTTTTTTTTTTTCCTCCACCGGTTGCTCCAAGTTTTACCACAATGGCAGTTAGAGAAAAATGTGGGAAAATGGCAGAACACCTACAAAAAAAGGTTTAAAGTTTTTCTCTATCCCTTTCATTAAACCTATTTCATATCTCCACGTCTGATTTTTGCTATAGTAGGTAGGTTCTCCCCTGCTTTTTATTCCTGTCATCACAGCTATTCATGAAAGGAGCCAACGAACAGTACTGACCACAGGCAGTCACATACACCTGTAATCAGGGCTGGCAGCACAATGCTTATATTTATTGAGAATACCACTCCCAGATGCCTGATCTCCAGACATTTCTTTTTCAGCAAATAGGTGGTCTGTAACAAAACCGCACCTTTCTGAACAACCACAAACTTGTCACAGCAACCATTGCACTTGTCTGCAGGGGGACAGACCTTATCTCACTCAAGCATAGCTTTGATGATAAAGTGGTTGCTAGAATTGCAGATTTAGCAAGCCAATATGAACATCATTAACATTAAGTCCCAGAATGCACAATATTTTTAATGAAGTATCTGTTTGCTGAAAACATACACAGAAGGAAAAAAGGACTTTTCTGGTGTTTGGAGAGGAAAGAAAGACTGTCATATGAATAACCTTGAGGCAAAGAAGAAACTTTTGAAATGTCATCACCGCAAACCCATTAAAAAGGCTGTAACTATTTCCCAGGTTGCATGGAAAGAGCAGTGATGCCAAATAGCAAAAGAAGGGAAAGCTTCTGCCCTGGTGAAAAAGGATGGCTTATTATAAAATCCTCACTTCTTTTCACACCTGAATTTTAGAGGCCAAGATGATGACATTTGAGAACATGTCCTTCCTTGGTTATACAAGAGCAACATGTGGAAATCTCATTATTTTGAAAGAGTTGACTGTGTCCCTGGTAGACCCTTGATTTACGCCCGAGTTAAACACTCCAGGCCTGAAATCTGCTTCCAGGATAATCATCCTTTAGCAGCAAGAGTGATAGTATTTGTTTACCGATGGTCAACCCTGAAATAAAAGATGTAATACAGAGACAATGCTCCTCTGTGAAAAGAATCAACTCAAGAGTCTGAAATGGGTAATGTCTGTAATTAATGTCTGTAATTCGGATAACCATGCTAAAGAAAAGAAAGAATCTGAGAACGACCTTCTCCATGAACAAACAAAAATAGGAAAATTTGTTATATTACTATGGCTAAATCTGAAACAAATTAAAAAATAAAAATATCGGTCAAGTTTCACTTCCAAATCCTGTTCTGTTCACGTTCTTCCTTCATTCCTATTTATACAGCATCTGAGCTAAATTTGTATCTGAGAAGAAGCTCTCACTGACCTTAAAAGGAATGCTAAAATATTGCCAGTGTCCATATACAACTCACAATTTGCTTACCCTGTTATTTTTGGTCTGTAAAATACCAGACACATACCAGTCTGTATGTGTTTTGATCCATTTTTTCATGATATTCTTTTGCAAGAGATGTGGATATTCTAAACTCTATGCCTATTTTCTGCTATCTGAGCCATCCGCGTATGGCCGAAGCAAGGAGATGAGAAGGAAAGTCCAATATTCGAGGTGAAAGAGATTAAAATGCAAATAAATGACAGTACATTTTAAAACTGCCCTGGCAGTTTGTATTTGACAAAATGGCATCATGGCAGGTTTTCCCCTGTCACTGTGACAGGTCACCGTTTCTAATCTCAGGGTCATGTCCAAGTTCTCCCTTTCATAATTGCTTGGGCTGACATCTATTCTGACCTTTCTTTATTCTGGCCTCCTCGGCTGTGGAGAGGTCACAAAACCATAAGGAGGCAGAAGTTCCATAAAATGCCATAGTGATTATGAAATGCAACTACTACCCCTCTGGCCTTTGGTATAAATGTGTATATAATATGTTATGATATTTTAACCCTTGAAAGCTTTCACACTACACATATTTGTCCTAGTTTGCTACAATCTGAGTGATTTTTACAATAATTGCATTATTATTTGTCTGAGCAGCACCGTGAAATAGATATTTAATTATAGCTTCTCCATACATTATCAGAGAACAACCAATGACTAATTAGTCATATTTGCTAAGAATGGAGAGACGTTAAAGTGCATACACTTTAATACCACTTTTCGCTCTACTATTCTGAAAAGCCTCAATAATTTCTATCACATGAATCAACAATTTGCTCAATTTGACTATTTTTGATTTATAAAAAATCAAAACTGTGACATTGCAGCCTGCGGGTTCCACAGAAAAGTGTAGGAGGCTGTAAGCTGTGGAAACGTTGCAGAGACCGAAATCACCATATGCAGTGCAAAAAAAATGCACAAAGAGCAATTGGACAGTATTATATCAATTATATCAAGTGTTATATCCACCATATCAAACAGGCTAGTTAAGATGCAGATGTTCTCCTTGATTACTGACTACACAGTGTTTATATAGATTATATAGAGATTACATAATGATAAAAGTAAAAATAAAATATCAAGGTATTAACAAATGACTGAAAAGCAACATCCTTTGGAAAGGCATCTATACAGAATTAGTGGTTAAAAATATATTTTTATGTTGTTGTGCGATCTACCCCTTAGTAAGCATGTTATTATATAGTCTTATCCATGGACTCTATTAGTCATGGATATTATTGGTAACAGGCACAACAGAAATATAAAGAGGGCCCAAGCACAAATAACTCACTCATTATGAGGCTAGTAGAATCCTGGAAACTCTTTTTTCTGCTAGGTATTTTTCAATATTCATTCAAGCTCAGAAGTAAATATCTGCTTGGTATTGATATAGGATCTGGTGTGGGCCAGACACCCTTTGCTCCAGTCAGTGATACGGGTAGGATTTGGTAAGGTCGGAATAGGCCCAGGGCTTGATGAACCAGGTGTTACAGAGCAGCAAGATGAGTGTCATTAGAAGAGAGAGAAGCTGGTGCACCACCACGACACTCACACTGGGAAGGGAGCACGCCCCCAAAAAACTGAGGTGACCGAGTAGGTTTTTCAAGGGGGACCTCAGCATATCCTCACACCTACCTGACTCCAGGGGCAGGACATTTGGCACGGTCTTTTTACTCACAGCTTCTTATTTCCCATCGTGACAGAAAACTGCCTTGTCCTACCCAGGCTCCCAACAGTCCTTCCATGACCAGGGTGACTCCTGGACATCTCCAGCCAAGGCGAAGGACCTATGCGGCCCCAGGCCTTCCTCCCAGCAGAGGGAACACTTTCTCCCTCTTTTCTTGCTTTGACTGGAGGAAAGCTTGTATGCGTTTGTTAGGGATTATAGTCTAGTAAGGAGGTGAAATCTAATAATTTGCTCTAGGATGAAATTCCTAATTCCATATATTTCACTGATTCAGTTTAGTATATGCGTATTGGCAATTCAAAGAACTAGCTCATATGTAAGTACTTCTATTACAGACGTGTAAAGTTGAATAAAATGTATTCAAGCCTTACAGAAGTTACTTGGCATGTGTAGAATGCTCCTTTTTCAAATTTAAAGTGTGTTTGTTTTCTCAGGGCTATATTTGTCTCTATTATTTTCATCTCTTCTTTACTATCTCAATAATATTTAATAATAGCACTAAAAAGTAATGATAATCCAGAAAATAATTTCATGTCATGGACAACTTTAAATATAGTAAAGCTAACTAGGAATTCAATGTTTCACAATAGTAGAGTCGTGCAGGAAATGGACACTCAGCCTGAATTTGAGAAGTAGGTAGTTACATAAACACAGTGTATAATCCATCTTCCTAAATGATAAAGTAAGAGTATTATCTACTCATAAAAACCTCCTACAAATATAGCCTCTCTCAGACCTATATGCAAACTCCTTGGGAGGTATAACTGCCAAAATCAACGGAGCAACGTGAAATCTGCACAATCTGCAGGCATATCAGATGCTAACAAAGCAAATGGAGGTAGTTCTCATAGCAACAAGACACCCTTGATATTTTGCAGCCAAAAGGACTCTTGCCTCAGATCTGGTAATATCCTTGACTGCCTACATAACAAAATATACCCTGTGTTTGGGAGCAAACATAGTAGAGTGCTATTTTGTTTCTTAGTATATAGGCAAAAATACTTTACTATTTTTCTTCTGATAATTTTATTTAAATAAATAGTCCAAAATTTGTATTTTCTTGACAGCTACTAGTCCCCAGTGTTATTCTGTAGAAGAGGTCATTGTCCTCATACCATACTAGTATAGTCAGCACCCTGCACAGCATAGATCATTATATAAAACCCATTGCATATATCATTAGCTTATAGTAAGTCTATATGTGGGAGCCAAGTGATTTTTTTTCTTAATCAAAAGTACTTATGGGAGACATCAGTGCAATGATATATAGACTATGCATGCAGTGTTCTTTAATGTCCTGGTCACATTTTCCATTCAGGAGAATTTGAGAAGATTCACAGAAGGAACATTGGAAATAGCTGATTTTTAAAGAAATCCCCAAATGTTTGCAAAAAAGGGGAACAAGATTTTAAAAACAGAGACTGTTTACCTTGAAACTATACCATAACAATATAGTTTTCTATTTCCTCATAATCGTAGTTAATTTGTATGATAATCTCTAAGGTAAAATACAACCTGGAACAGGGATTAAATACGTAAAAATTTAAGTTCCTAGGCATCTAAGCTCTGTTTCACTGAACAACTCTTCCTCCCTGACAGGTCAGTCTTAATTCTCCAAATCAGTTCAATGATAACATAATTATACTAATGGTACAGTAATTTTCATAGCCTAGTTACATTAAAAAAATCCAAATCATGTAATTAAGCACCACTAGTTACATTTTTGAAAAGTGATGAAAGTCACCCTTAAGCTAATATTGAAAATAAGACGAATTGCTTTTCACAGTTAACATGTCAGATCCTGGCAAGCTCTGTAAAGAGACTTCCTGAAAATGCATCACTCCTCTGTGAAATCGTAAGAAACAGTTTAAGGACTCCAGTGGAGTTTCCATACAGACACACTGAGGACTTTCAGGATACAAGGCATACTCGCTATTTTTATAGACTACACAAAGCTTTTCACGGTGCAGCTGCATCCTGGAAACTATTTGCAAGTAGTCCTTGCTCGCTTAAATGGCTCTACCGGACACTCTGTAACAAAAACATTGCGTCTCCCCCATTCACATAAGCTGTATTTTTGCTAGAGTGACACATACACTTTGAGAAAAGGAATAGCATATGTTTGAAAGGTGAGTAGATTTCAGCAGAAAGAATTTAGACCTAGGCAAACTTATGCAGAACTTAGATAAGTGCAGCTGGTTTTACACACTCTCTCTGTGCTCAATCCTTAAAGCAAAAGAGTTCTCAGAACAAGAAAAAGGCATTTGGAATGCCTGTTACATGTCTGTCAAACGGGGCTTCATTCTTGCTGTCTTTCTCCTTTTCCCGATCCTCCTACTAGAAAAGTAACTTTCCATAAACAGGAATTTCAGATCTTTTATCAGTCACAGGTGTCATAATATTAGGGGTGGTAAAAAAGCAAATCCCCAAAATAATGGTCTGTACTGTTTGTTATGAGCAGTCTTTGATTAGAGGAAGCAATCCCTGGAGAAAATGGACATGAAAGGCTCTTAACTTAGTCTTCATTGCAAGGTTAGCTATGGCGGTTAGATCTAGACTCTGGGCAATAAGTTCATCAGTATGGAGACGGCTTTAGAAAGCTATGCATACATATTGCTGCTCTGGACTTGGAACAGCCCTCTGTGCTTCTGGGGATGGGTTCCAGCTTTTTCTCAAAGCTGTATTCTGCCTGCCTATATCATCTTTTTTTTTAAGAGAATTTGCAGGAGAATTTGCCTGGCTGCTGTGGTGCACAAAAGGAACTGTGGGAAAGTGGTGAAGGACTTTCATCACACAAAAGGATTAGCCTGTTTCTCTGTGGTAAAGCAGGTGGTTGCCAGCTGAAGCATGTGCAGCATTTTCACTCTGATTTTTATTGCATCTGGCCTGCTAGCCAACTCGGGTGAAAACACCAGGATATTTATGTGAATTAAGAGCTCTCTACTCAGACTGATGAGCATCCAGGACAAGGAACACTCAGATCATCTGTACAGTGCCTTAAATGGAAGTACTTGAACTCTGGGGAATCATACTGATACACTTCACTGCATGCAAGCAAGCAATCCCAGATGAGAAAAGTTAGGTGAAAGAGACATAACACTACAGTGGGTGCCAAAGAAAAAGAAGTATTTCTGAATTAACGAGGTGTCTTACTTTTAGTGGAAGAAAACAATGTTTGACATTGGAATGATACTAAAATTATGAGTAATTCCAGTGAGATCTGCCCATGAGCAGCAGGAGATCACACTATCGCTTACATAGATACCCGTACCCCTGAGTCCCAGTAACGTCACACAGCGAAAGTCATCTGAGCCCATCAGGATAGCTGTGTCTCCAGGTGTTCTCTCTCTGCAAGACTTTGAAAGCTGACTGTGCCAACTCACTCACCAGGAGATATTTACACAAATTTTGTATGACAAGAAAGTTGAAGCCCTATCCTGACCCAAAAGCTTCCATAGTTGTGGAAACCCCGTACAACTTCACTCCAGCCCTCCTGTAGCCATACAATCTGGTGTACAGTATCCACTTACACTGTGTGTTCCAGGGGCCATACGATAGATGATACCACTCTGCTGTAAAGTGGGTATTAGTCTTAGTGTCATTGCTCGGTGTATAGCTCTAGGCACTCTTTACTGAATGTTATTCTTGATCTGCTATGTATTCCAAATGATTAATTGCCTCTTAGCCCTAACATTCAGATATATCACCAGCATTGACCTGCCACTGCAAAGTGACCTGAAGGTTTTGCCCATTTTAATTCCCATTTTCTTGCTGAGGAACCAAGGTAAACAATATTCATTCACATGGATATCCAATTATCCAGTGCAAGAAGCACTGACTCTTGATTTCACAGTGTACTTCTCATGCCTGGCTGGGTCTTCAAATGCAGTTGTGCATGCTCGCTACTCTACAAAGCAGTTCTCAAGCTCCTTTGTTGGATCTCAAGAAAGCAAATGAACAAGTAGAAAATAAAAAAAGTTCTTATAAGACATTCCTTCAGAGGGTTCTGTGGAAGATGCAAAAAAAAGTTCATTTATCCAGGGCAGCACTTCTCTGTCTTAAGGTTACCTTCCTTCCTCTTCTTGCCATTCTTGGCTTTGTTACAGCAGTTTTTACTTATTCCTAAAACTAATGAACAAAGGGTTAATTCAAAGTCACCTTTACTCAAGCAGCCATTACTTCCTTCTCTGAGGTCTATTTCATACTTTCTGTGGTTTCAGTGGGCCAGCAAACCCAAGTCCCTCTTTCCTCATTCTCTAGCTGCTTTATCTGTTGGTGCTTTCATAGCTCAACCACACAGACAAAAACTTCACATATTCTATGCACACTCCTGGATCTGCACAAGGTTATCAAACAACATGAGAGGGGTTTGAGAAGCATATGTTACTGATACTTGCAGAAAGCAGGAGAATGGTAAAATACTTGAACCTGGCGCTCTAATGTCCAGTCTTTTTTGGTGGATACAATCCCCTGTGCAAATCATTTTTTGCATATGTAATCTCTGTATCCCTCCTGCTTCAACATTCCTCACCCTCTTCTTTCCCAAACTTTAGTCCTTGTTCCAGTTTTATCTTTCGTTCACCTCTTGCTAGTCAATGGCTCAGTTCCTAGAGCAGGTCTATTCAAATAGCTGAATCTGGTCTACATTTGGATAATGGGTAAATTTTGCATGTATTGCACCAAACCTCTAAACATAGGGTGTCCCCTGCAATCACAAGCTAAATCCTGTATTTCTTACCATTATCTTAATCTCTCAAAAAACAATATTAGTCCCCAAACCCACCCTCTGTGCTTGCTCAGACAGTCCCAGCTCTCCTCCTGTTGGTTTCTGTTCCCCATATCCTCCCTTGAGTGTACTGGAAACACTTCAGGTATACAGGAACATCATGCCGAGTTCCTGTTGTCACCCCAGCAGCAAAAGCAGAGCCTGGGATACAAAAAAATGCCTTCTCAGGGCCTGCCTATACATTAGTCTAGATGGTACAAAACAAAACAAACAAAAAAACCCCACTATCTGAAGCATTATGTTGTCAGAACAGAAATAGTTTAAAATAACAGGTCTGGTGAGTAAATAATCTCTGTATATTTGCATATGTAAAAGTCATATATACCTTTCTCTTAAAAAAATACACTGCAAACTACACTGCCTATACGGCAAAATTTGGATTATATTTCATTTTTTTGCTTTTATTTTTAATTTTAGTTTAGTACTTAAATAAATTCATCCTAGCAGGATGGATTCAACACACACAAAATCATTATTTTTGCCTTTGCATTGGCACACTTGGATTTCAGAAAACTCTGATCTCCAGCTCCATTTTGAAACCTAACACAAATCGTTGTCTCACTGTAGGTTTAGCGGTTTTATTTGTATTGCTCTACTGCAAAGGTCCTTTAAAAAAGCTTGCAGAAGATTACCTAATAGCACCACTAGTAGCATGTCTTCTCTTTTAGGATTTCAGAAATAGCCAGTGGGACCCATTACATATTCCTTTCTGCTCTGGAGAGAAGTGTTTTGAAACAGATTACCAAGGATGAGATTGAAACCCTCCTGCATAGCATCAGTGTAATAATTTCCTCTAACTGTGTGCCAGGTTTATACGAGTTCCGCATATTCTACACAGCAAGGAAATAGCTTTGTGATCAGAGCACAGAAGGCTGAAGAAAAGCTTATGTGACATTGTAGCTCCTTGAAACCCTGGTAAATAATTCCTGGAAAAGCATTAGCATTGACTGTAAACCACTCAGTCTATGGAGTCAAAGAATCTCTTCTACATGTTCTTGAACAGATCTTAAAAATATATTGAGGACTGCAATCTGCTCCTTAGAGGATCTCAGCAGTTGCCTCCCTCTTGCATCTTTTGAGAGCACCACTTTCCTGCCCAAAGGTCTAAGGTAATGGTAAGGTGTCTATTTATATGTCCTTAGGATACAAATATTTTTGTAATTAAAAATAGTTGGCATCAGCTACAAATAACTAGACTCACTAAAAGCTGTTGATAGTGTCATGTATTGCTATTCTGATACAGCTGAAGTGAATGATAACTGCCATAAGTTACTGAAGTAAATGATAAGCAGACCATAGCTCCAGGCAGTCAACTTCCACTTACAATGAAACTGTGAAAGAAAAGGTGAAGAACAAACAACAACAACAAAATAAAAACAGAACCTAGTAGATAAGTCTTTGGAGATAATGTCATAAAGTCTGTCTTATTATAAGTCATTTAGCCATATATTAAAGTTAGAAAGAAGTGGTTTTGCCACTGGTGTTTATGGAAGTATCCATCTCAGAGGAAGAGGGAAAAATAAGGCAGCTAACAACCTCCAGGTACCCTCCCCTTCTATCCTTCTGTTCATTCATACATACCTCTTTGCAAAGAAAAGGTTTCTTTATTGTTTAATAACCATTTTGCCTAATTTAAGAGGTGAAGAACTTTTAGGAACACTTTCAAAACCTGCCATAAAACTAGTGTGGTCCGTGCCATGATACTCCACAGCAAATTTTAACATGATGCCAGTGATTACAGAAACATCTGAAACATGAATAAGAAGGTGACTTGGGAGCCATAACCAACTCTAAATTTACTTTCATAGACAGCATTCAGCCATAATCCCAAGGCATTCCGAAATAGGACAGAAATTGTTATCCGGCTCTATCTCTGTGAACAGAGGAACAAAAAGCCACAATCCTAAATGCTTCCAAGAATGCTTCTGAGAGCAGGTGTGACACAGTAAAAACCAAACGTACCCCTTACTACCTTGGTTTCATAGGACTTCTTGATTTTTTGAGACTACTATAATCATTATAATCATATAATTAAAGTACCATAGTAGTTGATTTTGTTAAAAATCATGCTTTGTACCTTACACTTTTACACGCTTTGTGCGTGTGTCCCTGCAGAATCAGGCCTGCAGGTATGGCATGCTTGCAAGCCTACAAGTAAATACCTTTGAAACCTGATTAGGAGCCCAAAGTACATTTGAAAAATAAATGAATCCAGGCACTCAGATCGCTTGGGCACTTCTGATATTTCTTTAATTAGACTCTTTAAAGGGGAGATTCTTCTGTAGAATTATGCTTATGAGCAAAGGTCTTTCATGTTAACATTCGAACAAATCAGCACCATCTCATCTACACGTGTTACAACCAGTTAGTCACTATGAATCAGTGTAGGAATACCATGCAATGGAGAGATTTTTCTTTTTTTCCATTTTCTTTTTTCTCCTCTCAAAACCAAATAAAAAGCCCCATTCGCTTAAGAAGTGATCATCTGTAGACCTTTGAAGCCAAGGAGGGTGACAGCAAGGGCAAGAGGCTTATTCCAAGGGTCACATTTCATTTGCATAAGCAAGTAACCATAGGGCACTGTGGAATGTCTGTAAATGGATTTCATTACAGAAATTCAGCTTAAAGGGACTATAAATAATCCTCTGACAAACATTGTATATTGCTTCAAGTTCTTCTGTAATAAAAATATTTTAGTAACACAACAATCCGTGAAAGCAGGAAATGAAACAGGAGGAGCTGCACATCTCTGTTTCTCTCTCAGGGCAACATTATATTGTAATATGTTTTAGAGGAGAAAAATGTGATATTCATATTATTTTAGCATAGTAATCCTATGAAAACAGGGTTATATCATTGCATATGGCTGAGACAGGATAGCTAAACAAATACCCAGATATTTACTAGCTCTTCTCCCCTGGAGATCATCTGCTCTGTAGGACAGGTGTGCAGGTATTCTGCCCAAAGGAACATCTCAAGATATATATGCGCATGTAAACCTTCTTGGATAAATTTCAGTGTAGATGACAGTTAAAGTATCTGTTTTACCGTGTTGACCTATTTTGGCCATATGAAAAAAATAATAAAAATAAATATATCAAAGTCTAAGACCCCAATTCAACCAAAGCATTTAAGAAACTCACTAACTTTAGTACTTGCCTAACTCACATTTACTTCTGTAGGGCTTGAGCAAAGCTTTTGATCATGTGCCTAATGGGCAGGGATGAGCACTTGTAATTAAGATGATTCATATTTAGTGTTTTACAGCACCAGAACTTCCCCAGAGTTGTAGGACGTTCAGAGCTAACCATATAGACATCACAAAAAATGTGATTATTTTGGATTTTGCTGCTTTATCAGTTCTCAGACATGGTTGTCAGGATGGGAACAGACAACAGACCATTTCTCAAGCTACATTTTATTGCACTGAACCTCTGGCATGGCCTGAAAGGCATTAGACCATCTGCAGGTTTCTTGTATATATATAAAGGCACCCACTTCTGTGTCCCCTTTCAGAGACTTGTCCTGCCACTAGCCAGCTTAAGTCAGAGTCGGGAGTCTCATTCCCACTCCAACTGCTTGGGGGCTTAGGGAAAAAGCCCTATTCTGGAGGGCACAAATAGAAGCTGAAGTTACGCTCCCCTTCTTGGGGGGCTTTTGTCAATACCTCAGCCTAATGCACAAGGTCTTACCAAATAGTCTATGGTTTCTAACAACAGTCTGGTAATGAAAAGGAAAGAAAGATGTAGGACACTTCTGCTGAAGGAAGGCAAAAAAAAAAAAAAGTCTTTGCAGCAGTAATTTAATCAGCTAATTTCCATTTATGTTAGTTTTTGTTTCATCTTGTTTACCTTTCTAATAACTACACTTATTCTCACACTGACATTACTGTTTTCTCTGGAATAGATGTGCTCACACTGAAAAATCCACTTGAATCAGAGCATGTAACGAGAAAATGTAATCCATCGTTATTAAAAAAGACAGCTTACCTTTATCTGGGTGTTAAATAGTACAAATCCATGAGAGTCAATGAATGTTTTGAAGTAAAAAGGAAGGGCATTACCAAGGCTGAAGTGGATTTGTCACTGAATTACATGTATTACCTCAGAAATGGCCTAGTAAATGGCTGGGGAAACTGCATTTTTAGGGGTAGGAGAAAAAGCCATTCACATTACTTCTGGAGGAAAACATCTAGAGATATTTTTCCATATCTCCAGAGAAAATGAATAGAGTTTGAGGTTATTTCATAGAAAACTTTGAGATTAAAGAGTAGGTTGTCCTTGAACATAAATATAGTTGCTTTACTGACTGTGCCTAAGTTTCTCTGAGTATAATTTGTGTATCAGGAAGCATGAACTAACTTGGTGTATGTAAAGCTAAGCAGCCTGGGCACAGGTACTGGCACAGCACAGCAAGTTCAGCAAGATAGTATCTGACCACAGATCACAGAATGCTTAAGGTTGGAAGGGACCTCTAGAGATCATCTAGTCCAACCCCCCTGCTCAAGCAGGGTCACCTAGAGCACGTGGCACAAGGTCGCATCAAGTCGAGTTTGGAAGATCTCCAGGGAAGGAGACTCCACAACCTCTCTGAGCAGCCTGTTCCAGGGCTCTGTCACCCTCATAGTAAAGACATTCTTCCTCATATGGAGGTGGAACTTCTTGTGTTTCAACTTACACCTGTTACCCCTCGTGCTGTCACTGGCCACCACGGAGAAGATCTTTCGACAAACTTGGCCATATCATTTAACCCATTTCTACAGTCTCCACTACTAAAGAGGTAGCACAGGTAACAACTCATCCTTATGACATACTTCAAGGACTACATGACATGGGAGAGCCATAGGGATGCTATGGGGTTGTAGTAGCATCTGCATTTGTCATTCTGCAACAGTAGTTCGTGTTGACAGTGGAACAGACTGTTTGCATTTGGAGAATAAAATGTAACACACTTCATTCTTAGACTGTGGAAGTTGGTGCCAGAAGAGCGTGAAACACTCATTACAAACTCTGAAAAGAAAGCCAGTTGGATTTACTGGAAAATATTATGTTTAGAGAAGGCTCAAGTTACAAGACCTGGATGCGGCTTTGAATGCTTGTGATGCTGGCAGGTGCTCTAAATTAGGATTTTATATCTTTTTCACAGTCAATGCAAAACTGGAGCTGAACTTCAGCTGGAGTGAGGCAGTGTTTGCAAGCCTTCAGAGTTTTGAATGAAGTAGGAGAAATTGGCCTAAAAGGCTGAAATTTGGACCTGAATCCACAGAAATGTTTTCTTATTTGTTTGACCTAGAAGTTCAAAGCAAAACCTAAGGCCAAGCAAATCTGCCATATCTTGAGTCACACAAAAAAATACTTCACAAAATGTCCTTATGAATTCATGTTCCTTTACTGCCAGCCACATGCAATGAACAGGCACACAGATATTTGTTCAATATAAGACCATTCTGGAAAGTAGGAGTTGCAAGACACATTGCATCCTGTGTTAAAATGGGACAGAAGAAAGAAGTATGCATACAATTCAAAACCGAGAGTTTTCTCGCAGAAAAGCAGGCTAATGCTAATGAATATAGCCACAAGAGATTGGGACTCCTGGATCTTTTTGAGATCCTCCAGGAGTAGGAATGCCTGTTCTGCCAAGAGGCAGCCTGGTCTTGGGTCTTTGTGTGACCTGGCCCTGCATTTGATTGTGAACTCTCTGCCAAATAGTGTCCCTTCTTCAACGGCTATTTACATTTAGTTACTGCTTGTATGCGGAGTAGGTACAATTGTTTCTTGGGGGTCACCAACAGTAAAGCTAGGAATCTCTGTTTTGGAAGATAGGAAACATTGAGAAGGGGTGCAGATTTAGAGATATTAAAAAATGGTTTTGTTAAAACAAAATCCGCTCATGGGCCATTTAGAAAAACAGGCAAATAGTGGTCAATTGTTCATAATGAATTATTCACCCAGTTCTATTGGAACACAACGATTCTGGAATGCTAAATTAGGAGCTAATCAGGATGCAGTCTCACTTCTCCTGTTTGCCATTGCCACTGACCTTAGGAGAAAAGCTGCGTATGGTTACAGCAGAGAAATACCAAAGTTTAAGCAATATGGCAGAATGCTTAGTGACAACCTAGCTCCTCTAAGTAACAAACAGCAGAAAACTATGTCGTAGTTCAAGAAAGATGTCTTAATTGTTAATTATGAACAAAACCAATCTAACAAGAAAGCTAGCAATTCCTCAGGCATTTGATAGAAACATCAATACACCCGAAATGAATTAATTCACTTATTCTCTCTGGCTTTCTGAGATGTAACTAGAAAAATGTGTAAAGAGTTGGCAAGGTGGCAATCATCAGAGCTCAACAACTAGTTAACCCCAGAAATTACCCAGAAAATAAGAAAACTTTATCTTACATAAAAATAAAACCTATGCATCTGCGATAGCTCTCCTTGGCTGGCTAAAGGAAACACTTCATTGAGCAGAGTGCAAGCCAGGGAAGTTAGGAGGACTTAATGTCGAATGTACAGTAAGTACAGGTCATGCATATGGGCACAGCATTGCTTATACCTTGAGCAGTGTACTTCTGTATCCAGACCTGGACACTAAGAGTTTCTCAGCATTGCTACTTCACAAACCCTTGGTCGAAGCAAAATAAGTTTTTCTTTTGGGAAGACAGGAATATTCTTCTAATTTCTCCAAGAAACATTACTATTAATTGCCAAAAGGTGCTTGTATTTTTGCAGGCCCACCTTGAGAGACCATATAAAAACTTTCATTTCACACAAACAGATGTAGACTCCATCTACATTTTTACATAGGCTAAGAAATATGAACATATTTTTATTTGTGTATTGCCATGAATATTCTTTAAAGAGATTAGTTTTGCATATATAAAACCCATTCAACATAAAGATCTCATGTCCTTTGATACAAAAACATCACTGCAGTTTAACCTGAGCAAGCTCTCTCACTTTAATAGGATCCACAAGTATGCGTCTGAAGCAAACCAGGCTTCATGCCAAGATGTCATTGTTTACTTTTGTTAACTCAGCTCTAACATGAAGGAATATTTTGGAGAACTAGAACAAGAATTCAGGTTACCACCTGTACTTTTAATTCCAGACCCCAAAATAAAACAACAACTTTTTGGTCAGCTTGTTTCTCTTCTCACTTTCAAGTCCTGGGAACTCTTTGGAAACAACACTACACAAAAGTCTGTTCAAAGAGGAATTGAACATGTTCTAAGAAAATATGCAAGGTCCCTGTATGCAAATACATACACTCGCGAAGAGAAAATGAGAACCCAGGAAGCATATATTAGTCAGACCCTGGCCTCCATGAGAGCATATACAGCTAAAAAAGGTTCAGAGCATTTTCTTGCCTCAATCTCACTTTCTTTGAACTGTGCACTCATATCAAGCTAGCTCTTGGAGAAGAAATGGGCAAAGTAGCTTATCTTTGCTAATCCTCAGTTCTCATAGCAGGGTTGGTCTGCCATATTCTGTTTGGATAACCAGCTTCAGCTACTGATTCAGCAAGGGTTTACACTGCTGTGATAGCCCTATACTCCCAAATACTTCTGGATTTAGGAAAGCAAATAAGCTTTACTCTTCTCAGCAGTCTGCTGGGGCTGTGTGTCTACGCCGTCAGGTTTTCTACATTACAATCAATCTCCAGCTGGGTTCTATAACTAGGCTTCTAGATAAAAATAATCTGGAGCAAATAAGGACTTGGAAAGAATTCTCAAGCTGCAGTTCAGTGTGATGTCTTAAGATCTAAAGATGCTTCTTCTACACCCTTCTTCCTCCTGACTGAGACAATCTTGCCAATGTTAATCAGCTCTTAATCTGCTAACACATTAATAAGTAACAATCAACATTACTATTTACCACCTGAGTTTTATACCTTGATTATAAAGATCAGTAATAGTAGGTTAAAATTAGAACGTTAAAACTCTTTGTCTTCAGTTAAGAGTGTTTACTTCATCAAATCCTTAACTTACCCTAGGAGTAAGGGTAAATTTATCTTTATTCAAAGCAGTTTAGAGGTCAGATTCAAGTATCGTTTCAAGTTCTCTCTCCTCTCTGTGTTTCAGCATTCTACAGTTTTCTGTAACACAGTAAGAGAACATTGCATTTGGTTAGCAATCAAGCAATTCTAAGAATATTTTTATGCTACAGAGAGTAAATCATGTACATTGTATTTTTAAATAACGAACTAAGTTCATTGGTCAACACAAACTTCTGTTAATAGCCTCCGTATCTGCTTCTTGCTTATCTTCCCTATATACATATACCTACCTATACTCCACAGTAAAAATGAAGCCAAGGGGTAGCAGGGAAATATGCAACTCAATATCAGCAAAAGTACAGTGTATAATCTGCTTCTATTGAAATATGCTCCATTTTGGGTACAAGGAGAAACATAAAGATAAATGTATGAGGACATCTGCCTATTCGGATTACTTTTATTGCAATTTAAGTATCAATTAACAACAGTTTAAGAAACTATATTAGCCTATTGACCTTGATCTTTTGTGGAAGTCAAAATACAAACCTTGTAACATGGCAGTTATCAGTTTTATGATAAGGGCATATACAATGCATTCTTTCTATCTGTTAGCTGTGAACCTGTTCCATGTAAGATGAAGCGTATCTACTGAGGACACCCATTAAAGGACTCATAGGTAGTAAATTAAACCTGGCTTCAAAGGCAACCCTTCCTGAGACAAATTAGGCTACAGGGATAGAAAAGGGCAGCGCCAATTGTTAATCTTTTGAAGGGCATTTTCTGAAATGTACTGTTGTTTCTAAGTTAAATGACCATTTCAAGATTAACTGTTCATAATTTTACAATGTGTCTTTATATAAATTATGCACTAGCAGGTGACAAAATACCGCATACTAGAAACCGTTATTTATTCTAATCAAGGTAGCAAGTCAGTTGCTTCAGTTATAAAATATATTCTGAAGTCAGGAAGTTTAGGAGTTATTGTGAATTAAATATTTTCACAAGGAGGTTCACAAAGTTGAAACTTGTGTGTGATGTTTCTCGGGTGTAAATGAATTACTTCATAAATTTACAAGGGCTAGCTGTCTCATCACTTTGCATCGTTGCTTAGAGTACAGTGAAGGGGGAAGAGCACAATCTTTCTGATTATACAGGGTTACATTAGTCCATACCAGAAAGTGAAGAACTAGCATGATATTTTTTGAAGAGTGTCTCTGTTCAACTTTCAAAACTCTATTTCATATTTTCTACAATCTGAATGACAGAATCAGGTGAAAGATGAAGCTTTGGGTTTACTGGCTGAGCCAGATAATCAGTATAGGCTAAACCAAAAGAGATTTTCTCCCCAAACAGTTCATTGAGCCAAGTGTTGTCCGTTTAAAATATCCTTTGAATGTACTTTATTTCATCTTCAACCCCTTTGAAGGATATGCAATTCTTTTTTTCTTTTTTTCCTTTCTTTCCTTTCTAACTGTAAGTTGATTTGTTATTTCAGGACATATAAACCTAAAGATTTCATTTAAAAAAAATAAAAAGAATCCTGGAGAGATAAGTGAGGTAGGTTGTTACCTAGGATGCAGAAAGGTAAGAAATTTGGCAAAATTCCCAGGTCTCAGAAGTCTGGGAAGGGGCACTGTGGAGCTAGGCACACCTCTACCCAAGCAAGCTGCCTGACACAAATGGACATGCACCCAGGAGCACTGGGAGTCATGGTCACTGTCCTGCCTGAGGCTGGAAAATGCTGAGGGCGACCTCCATTATATTCAGCTGATTGGGAAAGCGCAGTGGGAGAGAGGAAGAAGGATGAGAACCAGCACCACACGGAGTCCTTCCTCTTGTCTTTGGAAAAGGTTTCAGATACATGATGCTCACTGCGGAGGAGTTTTTTTCTAATATTCATTTACATATAAAAACACATTTTTTTTCCCCTCCCATTTGTGAATTCTGGTTCCTCAGCAGGGTATTAGCCTTGTGTACTAAAAAAACACATTTTTTTTCCCCCTCCCATTTGTGAATTCTCAGCAGGGTATTAGCCTTGTGTACTATGTGGCAAAGGTTTGCTACTCAGAATTTATTTCTCAGTGAAGTAATTTCTGTTGCCTTTAGACACCTTGGGCAAAATCAGTGAACTGAAAGCAACATCAAACAGTCCCTCACTGCTGAATATTTCATTACTAATTTAGAAGAGATGATATTTGCAGGAACACTGCCTGCCTGCTGATTCACTGAGTGAAAAATAAGCGCTATCGCTAGCAATCCACCGATTTTAGGATTTCATAGTGCTCCCAGGTGTAAGGAGCCAACGATGCTGATCTGGGCAGCAGAGCATGTCAAAACCATCCTCCTTCCCCCAAAGCTGAAATTTTAGAAACTAAAGCCAAGAGCGCTTGAGACAGACTGGTGTATTTGCTTAGCTGATACAAAGGCTGCAATGCAATATTTAAGAAACTACCTCAGCCTCAGACTTTGAAACAAAAGGGACTGCGGCTTCTGTTTGATCTGCTAAGTTGTGTCAGTGAAAATATGAACAGCCCTAAAAAGCTCCAGCGAATTAAATGTTTAGCATAAAACTAAGTGGGTTTTCCTAACACAGACTTAAATGAGTTTAAGGTATGTAAACAGCCACTTTAAAAAATGAAACTGCAACACTTTTCTTTAGAGAGAATTAAACGATCAGTGGACACAGCAGAGCTAACTGACAATATAAAACGTATTGAAATCTTTGATTTAAACTTTTTGGCTTCTTCTGCTTGCCTTGGCCTGGCCAATGATTTTACATACATAGTTGTTCACATAATTTGGATAAATAAAATTATAAGAAAAATAGTGCATATAGTGCGCTACGGAAAAAGTCAGAAAAGAAATTCCCATCTCCTGGAGAAATGCCCTTTTCATTTGGACTTGCAGTTTTCCTCTTGTTCCTGTATACCAGGCAACTTTTTAAAAACTAAACATTTTAGATAAATTACACAGGTACTCACACCACTTTGTACTTCTATGGCCTCCTTAAGCCCTCAATTGCCTACCAATCACTTCTTCTTCAATTACATTTGGTTTGGTGAGTGCACTGTATTTATTGATTAAAAAAAAAAAAAAACACTCCAAAACTCCAAAAATAAGCAGTTCTCTAAAACTTGCCACACATCTGTTGGATTTTTGTTTATGTATTGAGATGTAATTGGGCAACTGGAGAAAAGTGGATTTGTGAGGCGTTATTTTCCTAAAGATTACATTTAATAATGTTGGTGTACCCTCCATAATTTATTTGATTAATAATATTTGATCTGAACCCAAATTATGACTTCCCACATATATGACATAACTAATGAACTGTGAAAGGAAAGCTGTTCAGATGGTCACCAATAACCAATGCTTAGTTAATCCTTTAAATAAACCGGAGCTCACAATGTGTCCCTTTGAAGTCATAAATAATGTATATTTTTCTTTTGACTTTTAATAAGCCAGTGGAGTTCATCTCACAGTCTCCAAACGCATATATTTTATTATGGGCCTCTGCAGTTTACTTTAATTAGTGTGTCTGAGTGCTTTGGGAGACTTAGCCCTACTGAAAACAAACAGAGTCTTACCATCTATAAAACATTAGCTCCCTTTGGTTTATCCTGATACAGCCGAGGCTCAGTGAGAAACACATGGTGTAAGTAAACACTCATAATTGCATTAGAATTCCCGGGTGTATTGGTAATTCAAGCTCTGCTTCATGATATTGTTAGAGCAGTTAGAGCAGGTTTACCAATCTGTCTGTCTTCTGGGATTTCATCAAATTCCATTTGGAGAGGACTTTAAATGACAAATTTAATAGAAACAGCAAAAGACAAAGCCAGCCGCAGAGGCTCGGGGCAAACAGCACGCTGCTAAAAACTGCTTTGGTGTCATTGTGTTTGTTTTTTTTTTCTTTCTTTCTTTCTTTTTTCCACATCTCTGAAATTTCTCATTCCTCTAATCTCCCAGCTGAGATGTTAGTGTCTGAGTAAGGAGAGGACACCTCTGGTTTCTGCCATCGCAGATATGTCAAATGACCTCATGTTCCTATTTCTGAGTCCATTTTCCCAGAAAATGTTGCATTCCAGCTCCAAAACAAAACAATATATTTACATCTATATACAAAGAATTCTACATTTTTGGTAGAAATATACATTTTTTGAGACAGGGAGAAATCACTGCAGAATGATTTCCTCTGTAAGGAAGATTTATGTAAGAGAAAATCCTTCACAAAAGCAATAGCCTTAGCCTATAGTTTGCAATTTCTTTTTGCTGTTTTTACACAACACTGTCTCTATGAAACGCTATTGAGGAAAAATGAAGAGGAGAAGTTGGACTGTGTACAAAACCCACAGATTACTATTCAAATCAATGTTGTTAAGTAAATTTCATTCTGGTTAGGCCCTTGCCCTCAAACCCACACAAATTATCTCTGCACCTTCCAGCAATTCAATGTAATAATTTTAAAGAATTAAATGATGAGCTGTCTCATGTTACTTCCATTATGTTGATAGTAACCTAGTGTAACTACATAAAAAGCAGGATTATGAATCTAGGATAAAATGAATAGCATGGGTTTTACTGTTTGCATGAAAAAATACAATGTTAAAGGTATATTGCTCTGGTATTTCCATTGCAAAGTTTTCCTGACTACATAATCTATCCTCTAAATTGAGGTGTTATAGCAATGTACGACTTAATAACTTTATGGAGGAACAAAAACTTCTTGTTCTTTATAAAATAACTGACAGGGAAAATGTTTTCACCTGATCTCCAGAGTCAACTCAATGTCCATAACGCATTCTTTGTCAGGGCCAAACTGCAAAGCCAACTGCTAAGATACTAGCAAACACCACCTTTCATTTTTCTTCTATTCTTGCTTGGCATATAACACAAATATTTATTTCATTCAGCTGCTAACCAGTTTAGACAAATAAGATCAAAAGACATTTCATTGTGCTGTTAGACCTGGGAGAACCACTCGAAACATTTGTACCTTTCTACTGGAACAAGCTCTTCCTTTCTTATTTACCAGTATTTGTTTCACTGCTCATTTTGTTCAACATTACATGGAATAGGTTGGCACCTTCTGTTCTCACTCTTGTGAAATTTCCCTTCTAAACCTGTTAGACATTTCAGCCATCAGTGAGGCCCAAGACTGCACACACACTGGATGCCTGAGCGTGGAGATCCCAGCGTGGAGCGCGGCTGCCCTGTTGTGCAGGAGGGCTGGGGCCGCCAGTGAAGGCCTGTGGGCTCCACAGGCCGTGGCGGCCGGCCGGCCCCCTCTGAAAGGCTAAGCCGCTCGTCAGCTGCAGCCGGCACACGCAGGGCGCAGGTATGGAAGACACAGAGCTCTGTTTTAATGGTCATATTTTGCTCTCTAAACTACAGGGTCAACAGGGAAATAGGGAGGTAGTGGTTCCTTCAGGCATATTTCTCTCTCTCATATTTCTCTTAATATACTTATCACAATAGTATATTTTTGACATAAAATGAAAAGGTGCTCTGTAACGGCAATTCGGGTCACCCGGGCCAAAATGCACCCCAATTTCATGTATGATGTGTGCTAAGTGACTAGAGCTGGATGAACTCAACTTGTTCTTTAAACCCAATTAAACTTGTATAAATACACAACCGCCAGTACTGAGACTCTAGCAAAGCTGCAGTACTAATAAGGTTTGCTGAAGCTATAATTCCAATCCCCTCTGCATGGAATATTTCCTCTGTATTATATTCATCTACAGAAGTTATGCTGAAATTAAAAAAGGACAAACCAAGCCCCAGTTTGTCAAAACACACCGTATTTATAATATTAAATAATTGAAGCAATAAGTAAATATATACAGTGTCGATAAAATCAAATTATCAGGCAAAGCATAATTGGGGTTTATTTAAACTGTGATTGACTCCATTCATCTGTTATTCTAGTGGATATATAAATTGCTTTCTTGGAAATTGAGACACAATCTTTTTTTAAAAAAGATATTTTTCTTATCAGGTTTTCATTAGACAAGGCAGCCTGCTTTATATGTTTGTACAATTTAAGTAGGCTCTTAGTATGTTTGTTAATACATCATGTTTATTTAAAACTCCTGAAGGAAGTTATTAATCTGTCAAAACTTTAAAGATTTGAAGCTGATAAATAAATGAACAATGCTAAATAATTCTTTGTGTTGTCTATACAAAACACAAAACAAGTCTTAGTGTGCTTCTCTAGGAGGTGAAGCCTGATTTGCTTTGAAATTACTCAATATTTGCCTACACTGCACTGCTGCCAAAACCTGTGCTGTCTGATAAGTCCACCCACTGGCTTAAACAAGGTGCCTTTCTGACTAGAATGGTTGGTCAGGAATCAAGAATATGCTTTAATCCAACCTTCATTTCCATATCACATAAGGTGCTATGGAATGATTGCCATTTGCAAAAGAAAAAGGCAAGCACAATTAAAAGCTGAATTGCTAATCCCTCTGCCTATGGCTTAGAACTGGAGCCAAAAGAAATATTGCCTTAACAGGTACATTTACCCTGAGGGCAAGCACACCCTCGACCACCTAGCTGGTGAAATGAAGGGATAATATGATGTTTGGTTGTATCGATGGCCAGCAAACTTGTGTCGGCTCCTGCCACGAAAGGCCAGAAGTGCTAGGTGGCAAGCGAGCGCTCTGCTGTCTGATGGTGACTGTGTCAGCAGGGCGGCAAACAAAACAGCAGCCCCTGCCTCTAGCAGCCAACTGTCATATTGGTATGTGAGCAAATCTGGGTACGAGTAAGTGCCGTTGGTCTGACGAGCTACTTATGAGTGGCTGAAGAGCAATGTGAACTGCTAACCACCAGCTGGGCTGCCTGAGAGCAAGGCTGGGTGACAGCTGCTGCAAAGACACTTACGTTGTGTTTCACTACCTGAAAAATGCTGTTAAGTGGCTATTAATAATTTTATTCCACGGAGACCAAGCCTATTACTTTAATGAGTGGGAAGAGTGAGCTTGAAAATATTTTATCAAATTCACGCAGGAATTGTCCAACTGTTGCAAACATACTTCTCAGCAGCAATGACTCAGACACAATAGGTGAAAGATTTTACTTCCTTCTAGCACAGAGATGCCTTTTTTTGGACCTGCTCATCTGCAACTGCAAACGTTTCTGTTTCTCTAGATGAACAGAAAGATCATCATACTGCAGGCTGTAATACAGCATAATTTTATATTTTTATGTAGCTCCGCTAGGAACAGTTACAAGCCATGGTGGGAATAAGATTCCATGAGCACAATTTGGGAGCGGACTTCAGAATATTCTCTCATGGCAGCCAGTGCCAAATTCATCCAACCTCTCCGGGAGATTGCAGAGCAAATCTCCTAGGTCTAGATAGCACCACTATCAATCTGAAATAGCTAATTATAAGAAACCGCATCAGGGAGAGATGCACAAACATACACGCTGTTGCCAACTTCCTCAACTTCCACTTGCAATATCTGTCATTTTGTTAGAGCTCTATGCTAATGCGAGAGGATCTCAGCTCCCACTTTAAAATACAAGTTATTGCCCTCAGGCTTCTGGAGAGAAGTTTGAAAATGCAAACCTTAAAGGCCCATAAATCCATCTTATGATATCTTTCACATTTGATTTATTGTTTTTCAACAGTGGCCTTAGCAACACTGTTACGATAGTGAAAGAAGCAAAACAGAAACTGGGCTTGTTTCAAGACTGACTTGGAAATAAAATGAATAAAACATATTAAAAATTAGTTTCATGTAACTATCCCAGTCACTCATTACGGAACTATTAGTGCTATTTGGATAGATGCAATTCAGGTACAAATTGTTGTAAACACTGCACAGCGTACTTTTGTAACAAACTGACTGCAAATAATTTGTATGACTGTTTCTTCCCTCTCACAACATGTCTGTAAAGAGGCTGCCAGTTTTCCTGTATATTTTGTTAATTGTTTATGTTGTGCATTAGCCTTGGATTGCTCTGAGTGGTCAACTACCATCACTCCAAATAGGATGGACTGAACAGCCTACAAATGATCAGTTGGGATTGCTCACACTCCAAAACGAAGTTCGCCCCCCCTGTTTTCTCCTGTTTTTTTCCCCTGACAGAAGTTCCATTATGGTTCATACGACAAAAGTGTTATCTTGGAAGGAGGAAGTGAAGGCAAACCGGTGCCCTTTCTGAAAGAGAGCGCTCTTCACCAAAACTGCTTTGTGCAGTTAGTCAGCAGTGAGACTCCGGAATGTGAGGTCATGCCAAGCCCAGCTTGTGCATTTTCTGAAGTTGCAAGAACTTTGTTATTTGACCTCAAAGCCATATTTTGCATTATACAAATAAATGAGAAACTTGGGGGTCAAATGAACAAACCTTTGCACAGAATGCAGAGCAAAACAAAACAAAGCTTGCTAATTTCCACTGCGAAATTAGCCTTAGCCACCAACTTACAGGACTAGCACAGTTCCCAGAACGTTTGACTCCCTTCCAAATAAATATTCCATAAGATATCCACCTTTTTCTTACAATGGTTATCAATCAGGCAGATTACATGTTGATGGGGTTCCATTAAGCAAATGGAAAGGAATGAATTAAAGCAGAAGCTTTCCTCTTT